>CATKUM010000018.1:1800000-2102596 GCA_949786405.1 Onychomys arenicola | reverse complement strand
ACTCTGCTTTAGAACACGAATCATGCTCTTGCTTTCTAGAGTCTCTAATAGAGCCAGAAATTGAGGGTACTCAGAACAAAAGAACGGTGTTTCCTACACATACAGATAATTCCTAGTTCAACTCTTCTTCTGAAACTGGTACAAACCACAGGTCCTCTAACATCCAATGCTTTACAGTTAAGAGCAAGAAACGTGTCAGCTACGTGAACAATGTAGCTTTGTTGGAGCTGAAAGGTGACTGAGTTTACGTGAAACGAAGTCTTGCTTGTAGGAAGATACAGAGCCTGTGATTTAACTCCATTTCTGAAGGGAAACACACAGCACAGTTCTCATGATGAAACACACTCTGCGTATAGAAGAAGCGCGCTCATGCTTTCTAGAGTCTCTAGTAGAGCAGGAAACGTGAGTGTGCTCACAACAAAATAATTGAGTTTCCAACACATACAGACCACATCTAGTCCTACTCTGCTTCTGAAACTGATACAACCCACAGTTCCTCTAATATCCAATGCTTTTCAGTTAGAGCAATAAACGGGTGAGCTACGTAAAAATGTAGCTTTGTTTGAGCTGAAACGTGAGTGAGTTTACCTGAAACAAAGTCTTGCTTGTAAGAAGACACAGAGCCTGGGATTTAACTCCATTTCTTAAGGGAAACACACAGCACAGTTTTCCACTGGGTAACACACTCTGCTTTAGAGCAAGAAGCACGCTCTTGCTTTCTAGAGTCTCTATTAGAGCCAGAAACTTGAAAGTGTGCTCAGAACAAAAGAACGGTGTTTCCTACACATACGGACCATATCTAGGTCAACTCTAATTCTGAAACTGATAAAAAGCACAGTTCCTCTAACATGCAATGCTTTCCAGTTAAGAGCGAGAAACCTGTGAGCTTCGTGAATGATGTAGCTTCCTTTGAGCTGAAAAGTGAATGAGTTTACCTGAAAAGATGTCTTGCTTGTAGGAAGACACAGAGCATGGGATTTAACTCCATTTCTGAAGGGACCACTCAGCACAGTTCTCTTCCATGAAACACACTCTGCTTTAGAGCACGAAGCATGCTCTTGCTTTCTAGAGTCTCTAATACAGCCAGAAACTTGAGGGTACTCAGAAAAAAGATCGGTGTTTCCTAAACATTCGGACCATTGCTAGTTCAACTCTGCTTCTGAAACTGATACAAACCACAGGTCCTCTAACATCCAATGCTTTACAGTTAAGAGCAAGAAACGTGTGAGCTACGTGAACGATGTAGCTTTGTTTGAGCTGAAAGGTGATTGAGTTTATGTGAAACGAAGTCTTGCTTGTAGGAAGATACAGAGCCTGTGATTTAACTCCATTTCTGAAGGGAAACACATAGCACAGTTCTCATGATGAAACACACTCTGTGTATAGGAAGAAGCACGCTCTTGCTTTCTAGAGACTCTAATAGTGCAGGAAACGTGAGTGTGTTCAGAACAAAATAACGGAGTTTCCTTTACATACAGACAATATCTAGTCCAACTCTGCTTCTGAAACTGATACAAACCACAGTTCCTCTGAAATCCAATGGTTTTCAGTTAGAGCAAGAAACGGGTGAGTTACGTAAAAAATGTAGCTTTGTTTGAGCTGAAACGTGAGTGAGTTTACCTGAAAAGAAGTCTTGCTTGTAGGAAGACACAGAGCCTGGGATTTAACTCCATTTCTGAAGGGAAACACACAGCACAGTTCTCATGCATGAAACACCCTCTGCTTTAGAGCAAGAAGCACTCTCTTGCTTTCTAGGGTCTTTAATAGAGCCAGAAACTTGAGGGTACTCAGAACAAAAGAACGGTGTTTCCTACACATTCGGACCATTGCTAGTTCAACTCTGCCTCTGAAACTGATACAAATCACAGGTCCTGTAACATCCAATGCTTTAGAGTTAAGAACAAGAAACTTTTGAGCTATGTGAACGATGTAGCTTTGTTTGAGCTGAAAGGAGCCTGAGTTTACTTGAAACGAAGTCTTGAATGTCGGAGGATACAGAGCCTGTGATTGAACTCCAATTATGAAGGAAAACACACAGCACAGTTCTCACGATGAAACACACTCTCCGTATAGGAAGAAGCACGCTCTTTCTTTCTAGAGTCTCTAATAGAGCAGGAAACGTAAGTGTGCTCAGAGCAAAAGAATGGTGTTTCTTATACATATGGACCATAGCTAGTTCAACTCTGCTTCTGAAACTGATACAAACCACAAGTCATCTAACATCCAATGCTTTTCAGTTAAGAGGAGAAACGTGTGAGCTTCATAAACAATTTATATTCATTTGAGCTGAAAAGTGACTGCATTTACCTGAAATGATTTCTTGCTTGTAGGAAGACACAGAGCCTGGAATTTAACTCCATTTCTGAAGAGAAACACACAGCACAGTACTCATTCCATGAAACACACTCTGCTATCGAACAAGAAGCACGCTCTTGCTTTCAAAGAGTCTCTAATTCAGCAGGTAATGTGACTGTGGATAGAACAAAATAACGGTGTTTCCTACACATAGAGACGATATCTAGGTCAACACTTCTTCTGAAACTGATACAACGCACAGTTCCATTAACATGCAATGCTTTCCATTTAAGAGCGAGAAATGTGTGAGCTTCGTGAACAATGTAGCTTCCTTTGAGCTGAAAAGTGACTGAGTTTACCTGAAATGATGTCTTGCTTGTAGGTAGACACAGAGCCTGGGATTTAACTCCATTTCTGAAGGGAAAGACACAGCACAGTTCTCAGGCATGAAACACACTCTGCTTTAGAGCAAGAAGCATGCTCTTGCTTTCAAGAGTCTATAACAGAGCCAGATACTTGAGGGTACTCAGACCAAAGAACGGTGTTTCCTACACATAGGGACCATTGCTAGTTCAACTCTGCTTCTGAAACTGATACAAACCACAGGTCATCTAACATCCAATGCTTTACAGTTAAGAGCAAGAAACGTGTGAGCTACGTGAACGATGTAGCTTTGTTTGAGCTGAAAGGTGATTGAGTTTACGTGAAACGAAGTCTTGCTTGTAGGAAGATACAGAGCCTGTGATTTAACTCCATTTCTGAAGGGAAACACACATCACAGTTCTCACGATGAAACACACTCTGTGTATAGGAAGAAGCACGCTCTTTCTTTCTAGATTCTCTAATAGAGCAGGAAACATGAGTGTGCTCAGAACAAAATAAGGGAGTTTCCTACACATACAGACCATATCTAGTCCAACTCTGCTTCTGAAACTGATACAAACCACAGATCCTCTAATATCTAATGCTTTTCAGTTAGAGCAAGAAACGGGTGAGTTACGTAAAAGATGTAGCTTTGTTTGAGCTGAAACGTGAGTGAGTTTACCTAAAACGAATTCTTGCTTGTAGGAAGACACAGAGCCTGGGATTTAACTCCATTTCTGAAGGGAAACACACAGAAGAGTTGTCCTCCGTGAAACACACTCTGCTTTAGAGCAAGAAGCCCGCTCTTTGTTTCTAAGAGTCTCTAATACAGCAAGAAACAAGACTGTGGATAGAACAAAATAACGGTGTTTCCTACACACACAGACCATATCTATGTCAACTCTTTTTCTCAAACTGATACAAAGCACAGTTACATTAACATGCTATGCTTTCCAGTTAAGAGCGAGAAACGTGTGAGCTTCGTGAACGATATAGCTTCCTTTGAGCTGAAAAGTGACTGCATTTACCTGAAAAGATTTCTTGCTTGTAGGAAGACACAGAGCCTGGAATTTAACTCCATTTCTGAAGGGAAACACACAGCACAGTTCTCATCCATGAAACAAACTCTGCTTTAGATCAATAAGCACGCTCCTTCTTTCTAAGAGACTATAATACAGCAGGAAACGTGACTGTGGATAGAACAAAATAACGGAGTTTCCTACACGTACAGACCATATCTAGTCCATCTCTGCTTCTGCAACTGATAAAAACCACAGTTCCTCTAATATCCAATGCTTTTCAGTTAGAGCAAGAAATGTGTGAGTTACATAAAAAATGTTGCTTTGTTTGAGCTGAAACGTGAGTTAGTTTACCTGAAACGAAGTCTTGCTTGTAGGAAGACACATAGCCTGGGATTTAACTCCATTTCTGAAGGGAAACACACAGCACAGTTGTACTCCCTGAAACACACTATGCCTTAGAGCAAGAAGCACGCTCCTTCTTTCTAAGAGACTATAATACAGCAGGAAACGTGACTGTGGATAGAACAAAATAACTATGTTTCCTACACATTCGGACCATATCTAGGTCAACTCTTCTTCTGAAACTGATACAAACCAAAGTTCCTCAAACATGCAATGCTTTCCACTTAAAAGCGAGAAACATGTGATCTTTGGGAACGATGTAGCTTCCTTTGAGCTGAAAAGTGACTGCCCTTTACCTAAAATGATGTTTTGCTTGTAGGAAGACACAGAGTCTGGGATTTAACTCCATATCTGAAGGGAAACACACAGCACAGTTCTCATGCATGAAACACCCTCTGCTTTAGAGCAAGAAGCACGCTCTTGCTTTCTATAGACTATAATAGAGTCAGAAACTTGAAAGTGTGCTCAGAACAAAAGAACGGTGTTTCCTACACATACGGACCATTGCTAGTTCAACTCTGATTCTGAAACTGATACAAACCACTAGTCATCAAACATCCAATGCTTTTCAGTTAAGAGCGAGAAACATGTGAGCTTCGTAAACGATTTATATTCATTTGAGCTGAAAAGTGACTGCATTTACCTGAAAAGATTTCTTGCTTGTAGGAAGACACAGAGCCTGGAATTTAACTCCATTTCTGAAGGGAAACACACAGCACAGTTCTCATCCATGAAACAAACTCTGCTTTAGATCAATAAGCACGCTCCTTCTTTCTAAGAGACTATAATACAGCAGGAAACGTGACTGTGGATAGAACAAAATAACGATGTTTCCTACACATACGGACCATATCTAGGTCAACTCTTCTTCTGAAACTGATATAAACCAAAGTTCCTCAAACATGCAATGCTTTCCACTTAAGAGCGAGAAACATGTGAGCTTCGTGAACGATGTAGCTTCCTTTGAGCTGCAAATTGACTGCGTTTACCTGAAATGATGTTTTGCTTGTAGGAAGACACAGAGTCTGGGATTTAACTCCATATCTGAAGGGAAACACACAGCAAGTTCTCATCCATGAAACACACTCTGCTTTAGACCATGAAGCATGCTCTTGCTTTCTAAGAGTCTCTAATACAGCAGGAAACGTGACTGTGGATAGAACAAAATAACGGTGTTTCCTACACATACGGACCATATCTAGGTCAACTCTACTTCCGAAACTGATAAAAACCACAGTTCCTCTAACATGCAATGGTTTCCATTTAAGAGCAAGAAACCTGTGAGCTTCGTGAATGATGTAGCTTCCTTTGAGCTGAAAAGTGAATGAGTTTACCTGAAAAGATGTCTTGCTTGTAGGACGACAAAGAGCCTGGGATTTAACTCCATTTCTGAAGGGACCACTCAGCACAGTTCTCATCCATGAAACACACTCTGCTTTAGAGCACGAAGCATGCTCTTGCCTTCTAGAGTCTGTAATAGAGCAAGAAACTTGAGGGTACTCAGAAAAAAAGTACGGTGTTTCCTACACATATGGACCATATCTAGTTCAACTCTGCTTTTGAAATTGATACAAACCACAGGTCCTCTAACATCCAAGGATTTACAGTGAAGAGCAAGAAACGTGTCAGCTACGTGAACGATGTAGCTTTGTTTGAGCTGAAAGGTGACTGAGTTTACGTGAAACCAAGTCTTGCTTGTAGGAAGATACAGAGCCTGTGATTTAACTCCATTTCTGAAGGGAAACCCACAGCACAGTTCTCATCCATGAAACACACTCTGCTTTAGAGCACGAAGCATGCTCTTGCTTTCTTGAGTCTCTAATAGAGCCACAAACCTGAGGGTACTCAGAAAAATGATCAGTGTTTCCTACACATAGGGACCATTGCTAGGTCAACTCTGCTTCTGACACTGATACAAACCACAGTTCCTCTAATATCCAATGCTTTTCAGTTAGAGCAAGAAACGGGTGAGCTACGTAAAAGATGTAGCTTTGTTTGAGCAGAAACGTGAGTGAGTTTACCTGAAACGAAGTCTTGCTTGTAGGAAGACACAGAGCCTGGGATTTAACTCCATTTCTGAAGGGAAACACACAAAACAGTTGTCCTCCATGAAACACACTCTGCTTTAGAGCAAGAAGCACGCTCTTGCTTTCTAGTTTCTCTAATAGAGCCAGAAACTTGAAAGTGTGCTCAGAACAAAAGAACGGTGTTTCCTTCACATATGGGCCATTGATAGTTCAACTCTGCTTCTGAAACTGATACAAAGAACAGTTCCATTAACATGCAATGCTTTCCGCTTAAGAGAGAGAAACGTGTGAGTTTCGTGAACGATGTAGCTTCCTTTGAGCTGAAGAGTGACTGAGTTTACCTGAAAAGTTGTCTTGCTTTTAGGAAGACACAGAGCCTGGAATTTAACTCCATTTCTGAAGGGAAACACACAGCACAGTTCTCATCCATGAAACACACTCTGCTTTAGAACACGAATCATGCTCTTGCTTTCTAGAGTCTCTAATAGAGCCAGAAATTGAGGGTACTCAGAACAAAAGAACGGTGTTTCCTACACATACAGATAATTCCTAGTTCAACTCTTCTTCTGAAACTGGTACAAACCACAGGTCCTCTAACATCCAATGCTTTACAGTTAAGAGCAAGAAACGTGTCAGCTACGTGAACAATGTAGCTTTGTTGGAGCTGAAAGGTGACTGAGTTTACGTGAAACGAAGTCTTGCTTGTAGGAAGATACAGAGCCTGTGATTTAACTCCATTTCTGAAGGGAAACACACAGCACAGTTCTCATGATGAAACACACTCTGCGTATAGAAGAAGCGCGCTCATGCTTTCTAGAGTCTCTAGTAGAGCAGGAAACGTGAGTGTGCTCACAACAAAATAATTGAGTTTCCAACACATACAGACCACATCTAGTCCTACTCTGCTTCTGAAACTGATACAACCCACAGTTCCTCTAATATCCAATGCTTTTCAGTTAGAGCAATAAACGGGTGAGCTACGTAAAAATGTAGCTTTGTTTGAGCTGAAACGTGAGTGAGTTTACCTGAAACAAAGTCTTGCTTGTAAGAAGACACAGAGCCTGGGATTTAACTCCATTTCTTAAGGGAAACACACAGCACAGTTTTCCACTGGGTAACACACTCTGCTTTAGAGCAAGAAGCACGCTCTTGCTTTCTAGAGTCTCTATTAGAGCCAGAAACTTGAAAGTGTGCTCAGAACAAAAGAACGGTGTTTCCTACACATACGGACCATATCTAGGTCAACTCTAATTCTGAAACTGATAAAAAGCACAGTTCCTCTAACATGCAATGCTTTCCAGTTAAGAGCGAGAAACCTGTGAGCTTCGTGAATGATGTAGCTTCCTTTGAGCTGAAAAGTGAATGAGTTTACCTGAAAAGATGTCTTGCTTGTAGGAAGACACAGAGCATGGGATTTAACTCCATTTCTGAAGGGACCACTCAGCACAGTTCTCTTCCATGAAACACACTCTGCTTTAGAGCACGAAGCATGCTCTTGCTTTCTAGAGTCTCTAATACAGCCAGAAACTTGAGGGTACTCAGAAAAAAGATCGGTGTTTCCTAAACATTCGGACCATTGCTAGTTCAACTCTGCTTCTGAAACTGATACAAACCACAGGTCCTCTAACATCCAATGCTTTACAGTTAAGAGCAAGAAACGTGTGAGCCACGTGAACGATGTAGCTTTGTTTGAGCTGAAAGGTGATTGAGTTTATGTGAAACGAAGTCTTGCTTGTAGGAAGATACAGAGCCTGTGATTTAACTCCATTTCTGAAGGGAAACACATAGCACAGTTCTCATGATGAAACACACTCTGTGTATAGGAAGAAGCACGCTCTTGCTTTCTAGAGACTCTAATAGTGCAGGAAACGTGAGTGTGTTCAGAACAAAATAACGGAGTTTCCTTTACATACAGACAATATCTAGTCCAACTCTGCTTCTGAAACTGATACAAACCACAGTTCCTCTGAAATCCAATGGTTTTCAGTTAGAGCAAGAAACGGGTGAGTTACGTAAAAAATGTAGCTTTGTTTGAGCTGAAACGTGAGTGAGTTTACCTGAAAAGAAGTCTTGCTTGTAGGAAGACACAGAGCCTGGGATTTAACTCCATTTCTGAAGGGAAACACACAGCACAGTTCTCATGCATGAAACACCCTCTGCTTTAGAGCAAGAAGCACTCTCTTGCTTTCTAGGGTCTTTAATAGAGCCAGAAACTTGAGGGTACTCAGAACAAAAGAACGGTGTTTCCTACACATTCGGACCATTGCTAGTTCAACTCTGCCTCTGAAACTGATACAAATCACAGGTCCTGTAACATCCAATGCTTTAGAGTTAAGAACAAGAAACTTTTGAGCTATGTGAACGATGTAGCTTTGTTTGAGCTGAAAGGAGCCTGAGTTTACTTGAAACGAAGTCTTGAATGTCGGAGGATACAGAGCCTGTGATTGAACTCCAATTATGAAGGAAAACACACAGCACAGTTCTCACGATGAAACACACTCTCCGTATAGGAAGAAGCACGCTCTTTCTTTCTAGAGTCTCTAATAGAGCAGGAAACGTAAGTGTGCTCAGAGCAAAAGAATGGTGTTTCTTATACATATGGACCATAGCTAGTTCAACTCTGCTTCTGAAACTGATACAAACCACAAGTCATCTAACATCCAATGCTTTTCAGTTAAGAGGAGAAACGTGTGAGCTTCATAAACAATTTATATTCATTTGAGCTGAAAAGTGACTGCATTTACCTGAAATGATTTCTTGCTTGTAGGAAGACACAGAGCCTGGAATTTAACTCCATTTCTGAAGAGAAACACACAGCACAGTACTCATTCCATGAAACACACTCTGCTATCGAACAAGAAGCACGCTCTTGCTTTCAAAGAGTCTCTAATTCAGCAGGTAATGTGACTGTGGATAGAACAAAATAACGGTGTTTCCTACACATAGAGACGATATCTAGGTCAACACTTCTTCTGAAACTGATACAACGCACAGTTCCATTAACATGCAATGCTTTCCATTTAAGAGCGAGAAATGTGTGAGCTTCGTGAACAATGTAGCTTCCTTTGAGCTGAAAAGTGACTGAGTTTACCTGAAATGATGTCTTGCTTGTAGGTAGACACAGAGCCTGGGATTTAACTCCATTTCTGAAGGGAAAGACACAGCACAGTTCTCAGGCATGAAACACACTCTGCTTTAGAGCAAGAAGCATGCTCTTGCTTTCAAGAGTCTATAACAGAGCCAGATACTTGAGGGTACTCAGACCAAAGAACGGTGTTTCCTACACATAGGGACCATTGCTAGTTCAACTCTGCTTCTGAAACTGATACAAACCACAGGTCATCTAACATCCAATGCTTTACAGTTAAGAGCAAGAAACGTGTGAGCTACGTGAACGATGTAGCTTTGTTTGAGCTGAAAGGTGATTGAGTTTACGTGAAACGAAGTCTTGCTTGTAGGAAGATACAGAGCCTGTGATTTAACTCCATTTCTGAAGGGAAACACACATCACAGTTCTCACGATGAAACACACTCTGTGTATAGGAAGAAGCACGCTCTTTCTTTCTAGATTCTCTAATAGAGCAGGAAACATGAGTGTGCTCAGAACAAAATAAGGGAGTTTCCTACACATACAGACCATATCTAGTCCAACTCTGCTTCTGAAACTGATACAAACCACAGATCCTCTAATATCTAATGCTTTTCAGTTAGAGCAAGAAACGGGTGAGTTACGTAAAAGATGTAGCTTTGTTTGAGCTGAAACGTGAGTGAGTTTACCTAAAACGAATTCTTGCTTGTAGGAAGACACAGAGCCTGGGATTTAACTCCATTTCTGAAGGGAAACACACAGAAGAGTTGTCCTCCGTGAAACACACTCTGCTTTAGAGCAAGAAGCCCGCTCTTTGTTTCTAAGAGTCTCTAATACAGCAAGAAACAAGACTGTGGATAGAACAAAATAACGGTGTTTCCTACACACACAGACCATATCTATGTCAACTCTTTTTCTCAAACTGATACAAAGCACAGTTACATTAACATGCTATGCTTTCCAGTTAAGAGCGAGAAACGTGTGAGCTTCGTGAACGATATAGCTTCCTTTGAGCTGAAAAGTGACTGCATTTACCTGAAAAGATTTCTTGCTTGTAGGAAGACACAGAGCCTGGAATTTAACTCCATTTCTGAAGGGAAACACACAGCACAGTTCTCATCCATGAAACAAACTCTGCTTTAGATCAATAAGCACGCTCCTTCTTTCTAAGAGACTATAATACAGCAGGAAACGTGACTGTGGATAGAACAAAATAACGGAGTTTCCTACACGTACAGACCATATCTAGTCCATCTCTGCTTCTGCAACTGATAAAAACCACAGTTCCTCTAATATCCAATGCTTTTCAGTTAGAGCAAGAAATGTGTGAGTTACATAAAAAATGTTGCTTTGTTTGAGCTGAAACGTGAGTTAGTTTACCTGAAACGAAGTCTTGCTTGTAGGAAGACACATAGCCTGGGATTTAACTCCATTTCTGAAGGGAAACACACAGCACAGTTGTACTCCCTGAAACACACTATGCCTTAGAGCAAGAAGCACGCTCCTTCTTTCTAAGAGACTATAATACAGCAGGAAACGTGACTGTGGATAGAACAAAATAACTATGTTTCCTACACATTCGGACCATATCTAGGTCAACTCTTCTTCTGAAACTGATACAAACCAAAGTTCCTCAAACATGCAATGCTTTCCACTTAAAAGCGAGAAACATGTGATCTTTGGGAACGATGTAGCTTCCTTTGAGCTGAAAAGTGACTGCCCTTTACCTAAAATGATGTTTTGCTTGTAGGAAGACACAGAGTCTGGGATTTAACTCCATATCTGAAGGGAAACACACAGCACAGTTCTCATGCATGAAACACCCTCTGCTTTAGAGCAAGAAGCACGCTCTTGCTTTCTATAGACTATAATAGAGTCAGAAACTTGAAAGTGTGCTCAGAACAAAAGAACGGTGTTTCCTACACATACGGACCATTGCTAGTTCAACTCTGATTCTGAAACTGATACAAACCACTAGTCATCAAACATCCAATGCTTTTCAGTTAAGAGCGAGAAACATGTGAGCTTCGTAAACGATTTATATTCATTTGAGCTGAAAAGTGACTGCATTTACCTGAAAAGATTTCTTGCTTGTAGGAAGACACAGAGCCTGGAATTTAACTCCATTTCTGAAGGGAAACACACAGCACAGTTCTCATCCATGAAACAAACTCTGCTTTAGATCAATAAGCACGCTCCTTCTTTCTAAGAGACTATAATACAGCAGGAAACGTGACTGTGGATAGAACAAAATAACGATGTTTCCTACACATACGGACCATATCTAGGTCAACTCTTCTTCTGAAACTGATATAAACCAAAGTTCCTCAAACATGCAATGCTTTCCACTTAAGAGCGAGAAACATGTGAGCTTCGTGAACGATGTAGCTTCCTTTGAGCTGCAAATTGACTGCGTTTACCTGAAATGATGTTTTGCTTGTAGGAAGACACAGAGTCTGGGATTTAACTCCATATCTGAAGGGAAACACACAGCAAGTTCTCATCCATGAAACACACTCTGCTTTAGACCATGAAGCATGCTCTTGCTTTCTAAGAGTCTCTAATACAGCAGGAAACGTGACTGTGGATAGAACAAAATAACGGTGTTTCCTACACATACGGACCATATCTAGGTCAACTCTACTTCCGAAACTGATAAAAACCACAGTTCCTCTAACATGCAATGGTTTCCATTTAAGAGCAAGAAACCTGTGAGCTTCGTGAATGATGTAGCTTCCTTTGAGCTGAAAAGTGAATGAGTTTACCTGAAAAGATGTCTTGCTTGTAGGACGACAAAGAGCCTGGGATTTAACTCCATTTCTGAAGGGACCACTCAGCACAGTTCTCATCCATGAAACACACTCTGCTTTAGAGCACGAAGCATGCTCTTGCCTTCTAGAGTCTGTAATAGAGCAAGAAACTTGAGGGTACTCAGAAAAAAAGTACGGTGTTTCCTACACATATGGACCATATCTAGTTCAACTCTGCTTTTGAAATTGATACAAACCACAGGTCCTCTAACATCCAAGGATTTACAGTGAAGAGCAAGAAACGTGTCAGCTACGTGAACGATGTAGCTTTGTTTGAGCTGAAAGGTGACTGAGTTTACGTGAAACCAAGTCTTGCTTGTAGGAAGATACAGAGCCTGTGATTTAACTCCATTTCTGAAGGGAAACCCACAGCACAGTTCTCATCCATGAAACACACTCTGCTTTAGAGCACGAAGCATGCTCTTGCTTTCTTGAGTCTCTAATAGAGCCACAAACCTGAGGGTACTCAGAAAAATGATCAGTGTTTCCTACACATAGGGACCATTGCTAGGTCAACTCTGCTTCTGACACTGATACAAACCACAGTTCCTCTAATATCCAATGCTTTTCAGTTAGAGCAAGAAACGGGTGAGCTACGTAAAAGATGTAGCTTTGTTTGAGCAGAAACGTGAGTGAGTTTACCTGAAACGAAGTCTTGCTTGTAGGAAGACACAGAGCCTGGGATTTAACTCCATTTCTGAAGGGAAACACACAAAACAGTTGTCCTCCATGAAACACACTCTGCTTTAGAGCAAGAAGCACGCTCTTGCTTTCTAGTTTCTCTAATAGAGCCAGAAACTTGAAAGTGTGCTCAGAACAAAAGAACGGTGTTTCCTTCACATATGGGCCATTGATAGTTCAACTCTGCTTCTGAAACTGATACAAAGAACAGTTCCATTAACATGCAATGCTTTCCGCTTAAGAGAGAGAAACGTGTGAGTTTCGTGAACGATGTAGCTTCCTTTGAGCTGAAGAGTGACTGAGTTTACCTGAAAAGTTGTCTTGCTTTTAGGAAGACACAGAGCCTGGAATTTAACTCCATTTCTGAAGGGAAACACACAGCACAGTTCTCATCCATGAAACACACTCTGCTTTAGAACACGAATCATGCTCTTGCTTTCTAGAGTCTCTAATAGAGCCAGAAATTGAGGGTACTCAGAACAAAAGAACGGTGTTTCCTACACATACAGATAATTCCTAGTTCAACTCTTCTTCTGAAACTGGTACAAACCACAGGTCCTCTAACATCCAATGCTTTACAGTTAAGAGCAAGAAACGTGTCAGCTACGTGAACAATGTAGCTTTGTTGGAGCTGAAAGGTGACTGAGTTTACGTGAAACGAAGTCTTGCTTGTAGGAAGATACAGAGCCTGTGATTTAACTCCATTTCTGAAGGGAAACACACAGCACAGTTCTCATGATGAAACACACTCTGCGTATAGAAGAAGCGCGCTCATGCTTTCTAGAGTCTCTAGTAGAGCAGGAAACGTGAGTGTGCTCACAACAAAATAATTGAGTTTCCAACACATACAGACCACATCTAGTCCTACTCTGCTTCTGAAACTGATACAACCCACAGTTCCTCTAATATCCAATGCTTTTCAGTTAGAGCAATAAACGGGTGAGCTACGTAAAAATGTAGCTTTGTTTGAGCTGAAACGTGAGTGAGTTTACCTGAAACAAAGTCTTGCTTGTAAGAAGACACAGAGCCTGGGATTTAACTCCATTTCTTAAGGGAAACACACAGCACAGTTTTCCACTGGGTAACACACTCTGCTTTAGAGCAAGAAGCACGCTCTTGCTTTCTAGAGTCTCTATTAGAGCCAGAAACTTGAAAGTGTGCTCAGAACAAAAGAACGGTGTTTCCTACACATACGGACCATATCTAGGTCAACTCTAATTCTGAAACTGATAAAAAGCACAGTTCCTCTAACATGCAATGCTTTCCAGTTAAGAGCGAGAAACCTGTGAGCTTCGTGAATGATGTAGCTTCCTTTGAGCTGAAAAGTGAATGAGTTTACCTGAAAAGATGTCTTGCTTGTAGGAAGACACAGAGCATGGGATTTAACTCCATTTCTGAAGGGACCACTCAGCACAGTTCTCATCCATGAAACACACTCTGCTTTAGAGCACGAAGCATGCTCTTGCTTTCTAGAGTCTCTAATACAGCCAGAAACTTGAGGGTACTCAGAAAAAAGATCGGTGTTTCCTAAACATTCGGACCATTGCTAGTTCAACTCTGCTTCTGAAACTGATACAAACCACAGGTCCTCTAACATCCAATGCTTTACAGTTAAGAGCAAGAAACGTGTGAGCTACGTGAACGATGTAGCTTTGTTTGAGCTGAAAGGTGATTGAGTTTATGTGAAACGAAGTCTTGCTTGTAGGAAGATACAGAGCCTGTGATTTAACTCCATTTCTGAAGGGAAACACATAGCACAGTTCTCATGATGAAACACACTCTGTGTATAGGAAGAAGCACGCTCTTGCTTTCTAGAGACTCTAATAGTGCAGGAAACGTGAGTGTGTTCAGAACAAAATAACGGAGTTTCCTTTACATACAGACAATATCTAGTCCAACTCTGCTTCTGAAACTGATACAAACCACAGTTCCTCTGAAATCCAATGGTTTTCAGTTAGAGCAAGAAACGGGTGAGTTACGTAAAAAATGTAGCTTTGTTTGAGCTGAAACGTGAGTGAGTTTACCTGAAAAGAAGTCTTGCTTGTAGGAAGACACAGAGCCTGGGATTTAACTCCATTTCTGAAGGGAAACACACAGCACAGTTCTCATGCATGAAACACCCTCTGCTTTAGAGCAAGAAGCACTCTCTTGCTTTCTAGGGTCTTTAATAGAGCCAGAAACTTGAGGGTACTCAGAACAAAAGAACGGTGTTTCCTACACATTCGGCCCATTGCTAGTTCAACTCTGCCTCTGAAACTGATACAAATCACAGGTCCTGTAACATCCAATGCTTTAGAGTTAAGAACAAGAAACTTTTGAGCTATGTGAACGATGTAGCTTTGTTTGAGCTGAAAGGAGCCTGAGTTTACTTGAAACGAAGTCTTGAATGTCGGAGGATACAGAGCCTGTGATTGAACTCCAATTATGAAGGAAAACACACAGCACAGTTCTCACGATGAAACACACTCTCCGTATAGGAAGAAGCACGCTCTTTCTTTCTAGAGTCTCTAATAGAGCAGGAAACGTAAGTGTGCTCAGAGCAAAAGAATGGTGTTTCTTATACATATGGACCATAGCTAGTTCAACTCTGCTTCTGAAACTGATACAAACCACAAGTCATCTAACATCCAATGCTTTTCAGTTAAGAGGAGAAACGTGTGAGCTTCATAAACAATTTATATTCATTTGAGCTGAAAAGTGACTGCATTTACCTGAAATGATTTCTTGCTTGTAGGAAGACACAGAGCCTGGAATTTAACTCCATTTCTGAAGAGAAACACACAGCACAGTACTCATTCCATGAAACACACTCTGCTATCGAACAAGAAGCACGCTCTTGCTTTCAAAGAGTCTCTAATTCAGCAGGTAATGTGACTGTGGATAGAACAAAATAACGGTGTTTCCTACACATAGAGACGATATCTAGGTCAACACTTCTTCTGAAACTGATACAACGCACAGTTCCATTAACATGCAATGCTTTCCATTTAAGAGCGAGAAATGTGTGAGCTTCGTGAACAATGTAGCTTCCTTTGAGCTGAAAAGTGACTGAGTTTACCTGAAATGATGTCTTGCTTGTAGGTAGACACAGAGCCTGGGATTTAACTCCATTTCTGAAGGGAAAGACACAGCACAGTTCTCAGGCATGAAACACACTCTGCTTTAGAGCAAGAAGCATGCTCTTGCTTTCAAGAGTCTATAACAGAGCCAGATACTTGAGGGTACTCAGACCAAAGAACGGTGTTTCCTACACATAGGGACCATTGCTAGTTCAACTCTGCTTCTGAAACTGATACAAACCACAGGTCATCTAACATCCAATGCTTTACAGTTAAGAGCAAGAAACGTGTGAGCTACGTGAACGATGTAGCTTTGTTTGAGCTGAAAGGTGATTGAGTTTACGTGAAACGAAGTCTTGCTTGTAGGAAGATACAGAGCCTGTGATTTAACTCCATTTCTGAAGGGAAACACACATCACAGTTCTCACGATGAAACACACTCTGTGTATAGGAAGAAGCACGCTCTTTCTTTCTAGATTCTCTAATAGAGCAGGAAACATGAGTGTGCTCAGAACAAAATAAGGGAGTTTCCTACACATACAGACCATATCTAGTCCAACTCTGCTTCTGAAACTGATACAAACCACAGATCCTCTAATATCTAATGCTTTTCAGTTAGAGCAAGAAACGGGTGAGTTACGTAAAAGATGTAGCTTTGTTTGAGCTGAAACGTGAGTGAGTTTACCTAAAACGAATTCTTGCTTGTAGGAAGACACAGAGCCTGGGATTTAACTCCATTTCTGAAGGGAAACACACAGAAGAGTTGTCCTCCGTGAAACACACTCTGCTTTAGAGCAAGAAGCCCGCTCTTTGTTTCTAAGAGTCTCTAATACAGCAAGAAACAAGACTGTGGATAGAACAAAATAACGGTGTTTCCTACACACACAGACCATATCTATGTCAACTCTTTTTCTCAAACTGATACAAAGCACAGTTACATTAACATGCTATGCTTTCCAGTTAAGAGCGAGAAACGTGTGAGCTTCGTGAACGATATAGCTTCCTTTGAGCTGAAAAGTGACTGCATTTACCTGAAAAGATTTCTTGCTTGTAGGAAGACACAGAGCCTGGAATTTAACTCCATTTCTGAAGGGAAACACACAGCACAGTTCTCATCCATGAAACAAACTCTGCTTTAGATCAATAAGCACGCTCCTTCTTTCTAAGAGACTATAATACAGCAGGAAACGTGACTGTGGATAGAACAAAATAACGGAGTTTCCTACACGTACAGACCATATCTAGTCCATCTCTGCTTCTGCAACTGATAAAAACCACAGTTCCTCTAATATCCAATGCTTTTCAGTTAGAGCAAGAAATGTGTGAGTTACATAAAAAATGTTGCTTTGTTTGAGCTGAAACGTGAGTTAGTTTACCTGAAACGAAGTCTTGCTTGTAGGAAGACACATAGCCTGGGATTTAACTCCATTTCTGAAGGGAAACACACAGCACAGTTGTACTCCCTGAAACACACTATGCCTTAGAGCAAGAAGCACGCTCCTTCTTTCTAAGAGACTATAATACAGCAGGAAACGTGACTGTGGATAGAACAAAATAACTATGTTTCCTACACATTCGGACCATATCTAGGTCAACTCTTCTTCTGAAACTGATACAAACCAAAGTTCCTCAAACATGCAATGCTTTCCACTTAAAAGCGAGAAACATGTGATCTTTGGGAACGATGTAGCTTCCTTTGAGCTGAAAAGTGACTGCCCTTTACCTAAAATGATGTTTTGCTTGTAGGAAGACACAGAGTCTGGGATTTAACTCCATATCTGAAGGGAAACACACAGCACAGTTCTCATGCATGAAACACCCTCTGCTTTAGAGCAAGAAGCACGCTCTTGCTTTCTATAGACTATAATAGAGTCAGAAACTTGAAAGTGTGCTCAGAACAAAAGAACGGTGTTTCCTACACATACGGACCATTGCTAGTTCAACTCTGATTCTGAAACTGATACAAACCACTAGTCATCAAACATCCAATGCTTTTCAGTTAAGAGCGAGAAACATGTGAGCTTCGTAAACGATTTATATTCATTTGAGCTGAAAAGTGACTGCATTTACCTGAAAAGATTTCTTGCTTGTAGGAAGACACAGAGCCTGGAATTTAACTCCATTTCTGAAGGGAAACACACAGCACAGTTCTCATCCATGAAACAAACTCTGCTTTAGATCAATAAGCACGCTCCTTCTTTCTAAGAGACTATAATACAGCAGGAAACGTGACTGTGGATAGAACAAAATAACGATGTTTCCTACACATACGGACCATATCTAGGTCAACTCTTCTTCTGAAACTGATATAAACCAAAGTTCCTCAAACATGCAATGCTTTCCACTTAAGAGCGAGAAACATGTGAGCTTCGTGAACGATGTAGCTTCCTTTGAGCTGCAAATTGACTGCGTTTACCTGAAATGATGTTTTGCTTGTAGGAAGACACAGAGTCTGGGATTTAACTCCATATCTGAAGGGAAACACACAGCAAGTTCTCATCCATGAAACACACTCTGCTTTAGACCACGAAGCATGCTCTTGCTTTCTAAGAGTCTCTAATACAGCAGGAAACGTGACTGTGGATAGAACAAAATAACGGTGTTTCCTACACATACGGACCATATCTAGGTCAACTCTACTTCCGAAACTGATAAAAACCACAGTTCCTCTAACATGCAATGGTTTCCATTTAAGAGCAAGAAACCTGTGAGCTTCGTGAATGATGTAGCTTCCTTTGAGCTGAAAAGTGAATGAGTTTACCTGAAAAGATGTCTTGCTTGTAGGACGACAAAGAGCCTGGGATTTAACTCCATTTCTGAAGGGACCACTCAGCACAGTTCTCATCCATGAAACACACTCTGCTTTAGAGCACGAAGCATGCTCTTGCCTTCTAGAGTCTGTAATAGAGCAAGAAACTTGAGGGTACTCAGAAAAAAAGTACGGTGTTTCCTACACATATGGACCATATCTAGTTCAACTCTGCTTTTGAAATTGATACAAACCACAGGTCCTCTAACATCCAAGGATTTACAGTGAAGAGCAAGAAACGTGTCAGCTACGTGAACGATGTAGCTTTGTTTGAGCTGAAAGGTGACTGAGTTTACGTGAAACCAAGTCTTGCTTGTAGGAAGATACAGAGCCTGTGATTTAACTCCATTTCTGAAGGGAAACCCACAGCACAGTTCTCATCCATGAAACACACTCTGCTTTAGAGCACGAAGCATGCTCTTGCTTTCTTGAGTCTCTAATAGAGCCACAAACCTGAGGGTACTCAGAAAAATGATCAGTGTTTCCTACACATAGGGACCATTGCTAGGTCAACTCTGCTTCTGACACTGATACAAACCACAGTTCCTCTAATATCCAATGCTTTTCAGTTAGAGCAAGAAACGGGTGAGCTACGTAAAAGATGTAGCTTTGTTTGAGCAGAAACGTGAGTGAGTTTACCTGAAACGAAGTCTTGCTTGTAGGAAGACACAGAGCCTGGGATTTAACTCCATTTCTGAAGGGAAACACACAAAACAGTTGTCCTCCATGAAACACACTCTGCTTTAGAGCAAGAAGCACGCTCTTGCTTTCTAGTTTCTCTAATAGAGCCAGAAACTTGAAAGTGTGCTCAGAACAAAAGAACGGTGTTTCCTTCACATATGGGCCATTGATAGTTCAACTCTGCTTCTGAAACTGATACAAAGAACAGTTCCATTAACATGCAATGCTTTCCGCTTAAGAGAGAGAAACGTGTGAGTTTCGTGAACGATGTAGCTTCCTTTGAGCTGAAGAGTGACTGAGTTTACCTGAAAAGTTGTCTTGCTTTTAGGAAGACACAGAGCCTGGAATTTAACTCCATTTCTGAAGGGAAACACACAGCACAGTTCTCATCCATGAAACACACTCTGCTTTAGAACACGAATCATGCTCTTGCTTTCAAGAGTCTCTAATAGAGCCAGAAATTGAGGGTACTCAGAACAAAAGAACGGTGTTTCCTACACATACAGATAATTCCTAGTTCAACTCTTCTTCTGAAACTGGTACAAACCACAGGTCCTCTAACATCCAATGCTTTACAGTTAAGAGCAAGAAACGTGTCAGCTACGTGAACAATGTAGCTTTGTTGGAGCTGAAAGGTGACTGAGTTTACGTGAAACGAAGTCTTGCTTGTAGGAAGATACAGAGCCTGTGATTTAACTCCATTTCTGAAGGGAAACACACAGCACAGTTCTCATGATGAAACACACTCTGCGTATAGAAGAAGCGCGCTCATGCTTTCTAGAGTCTCTAGTAGAGCAGGAAACGTGAGTGTGCTCACAACAAAATAATTGAGTTTCCAACACATACAGACCACATCTAGTCCTACTCTGCTTCTGAAACTGATACAACCCACAGTTCCTCTAATATCCAATGCTTTTCAGTTAGAGCAATAAACGGGTGAGCTACGTAAAAATGTAGCTTTGTTTGAGCTGAAACGTGAGTGAGTTTACCTGAAACAAAGTCTTGCTTGTAAGAAGACACAGAGCCTGGGATTTAACTCCATTTCTTAAGGGAAACACACAGCACAGTTTTCCACTGGGTAACACACTCTGCTTTAGAGCAAGAAGCACGCTCTTGCTTTCTAGAGTCTCTATTAGAGCCAGAAACTTGAAAGTGTGCTCAGAACAAAAGAACGGTGTTTCCTACACATACGGACCATATCTAGGTCAACTCTAATTCTGAAACTGATAAAAAGCACAGTTCCTCTAACATGCAATGCTTTCCAGTTAAGAGCGAGAAACCTGTGAGCTTCGTGAATGATGTAGCTTCCTTTGAGCTGAAAAGTGAATGAGTTTACCTGAAAAGATGTCTTGCTTGTAGGAAGACACAGAGCATGGGATTTAACTCCATTTCTGAAGGGACCACTCAGCACAGTTCTCTTCCATGAAACACACTCTGCTTTAGAGCACGAAGCATGCTCTTGCTTTCTAGAGTCTCTAATACAGCCAGAAACTTGAGGGTACTCAGAAAAAAGATCGGTGTTTCCTAAACATTCGGACCATTGCTAGTTCAACTCTGCTTCTGAAACTGATACAAACCACAGGTCCTCTAACATCCAATGCTTTACAGTTAAGAGCAAGAAACGTGTGAGCTACGTGAACGATGTAGCTTTGTTTGAGCTGAAAGGTGATTGAGTTTATGTGAAACGAAGTCTTGCTTGTAGGAAGACACAGAGCCTGTGATTTAACTCCATTTCTGAAGGGAAACACATAGCACAGTTCTCATGATGAAACACACTCTGTGTATAGGAAGAAGCAAGCTCTTGCTTTCTAGAGACTCTAATAGTGCAGGAAACGTGAGTGTGTTCAGAACAAAATAACGGAGTTTCCTTTACATACAGACAATATCTAGTCCAACTCTGCTTCTGAAACTGATACAAACCACAGTTCCTCTGAAATCCAATGGTTTTCAGTTAGAGCAAGAAACGGGTGAGTTACGTAAAAAATGTAGCTTTGTTTGAGCTGAAACGTGAGTGAGTTTACCTGAAAAGAAGTCTTGCTTGTAGGAAGACACAGAGCCTGGGATTTAACTCCATTTCTGAAGGGAAACACACAGCACAGTTCTCATGCATGAAACACCCTCTGCTTTAGAGCAAGAAGCACTCTCTTGCTTTCTAGGGTCTTTAATAGAGCCAGAAACTTGAGGGTACTCAGAACAAAAGAACGGTGTCTCCTACACATTCGGACCATTGCTAGTTCAACTCTGCCTCTGAAACTGATACAAATCACAGGTCCTGTAACATCCAATGCTTTAGAGTTAAGAACAAGAAACTTTTGAGCTATGTGAACGATGTAGCTTTGTTTGAGCTGAAAGGAGCCTGAGTTTACTTGAAACGAAGTCTTGAATGTCGGAGGATACAGAGCCTGTGATTGAACTCCAATTATGAAGGAAAACACACAGCACAGTTCTCACGATGAAACACACTCTCCGTATAGGAAGAAGCACGCTCTTTCTTTCTAGAGTCTCTAATAGAGCAGGAAACGTAAGTGTGCTCAGAGCAAAAGAATGGTGTTTCTTATACATATGGACCATAGCTAGTTCAACTCTGCTTCTGAAACTGATACAAACCACAAGTCATCTAACATCCAATGCTTTTCAGTTAAGAGGAGAAACGTGTGAGCTTCATAAACAATTTATATTCATTTGAGCTGAAAAGTGACTGCATTTACCTGAAATGATTTCTTGCTTGTAGGAAGACACAGAGCCTGGAATTTAACTCCATTTCTGAAGAGAAACACACAGCACAGTACTCATTCCATGAAACACACTCTGCTATCGAACAAGAAGCACGCTCTTGCTTTCAAAGAGTCTCTAATTCAGCAGGTAATGTGACTGTGGATAGAACAAAATAACGGTGTTTCCTACACATAGAGACGATATCTAGGTCAACACTTCTTCTGAAACTGATACAACGCACAGTTCCATTAACATGCAATGCTTTCCATTTAAGAGCGAGAAATGTGTGAGCTTCGTGAACAATGTAGCTTCCTTTGAGCTGAAAAGTGACTGAGTTTACCTGAAATGATGTCTTGCTTGTAGGTAGACACAGAGCCTGGGATTTAACTCCATTTCTGAAGGGAAAGACACAGCACAGTTCTCAGGCATGAAACACACTCTGCTTTAGAGCAAGAAGCATGCTCTTGCTTTCAAGAGTCTATAACAGAGCCAGATACTTGAGGGTACTCAGACCAAAGAACGGTGTTTCCTACACATAGGGACCATTGCTAGTTCAACTCTGCTTCTGAAACTGATACAAACCACAGGTCATCTAACATCCAATGCTTTACAGTTAAGAGCAAGAAACGTGTGAGCTACGTGAACGATGTAGCTTTGTTTGAGCTGAAAGGTGATTGAGTTTACGTGAAACGAAGTCTTGCTTGTAGGAAGATACAGAGCCTGTGATTTAACTCCATTTCTGAAGGGAAACACACATCACAGTTCTCACGATGAAACACACTCTGTGTATAGGAAGAAGCACGCTCTTTCTTTCTAGATTCTCTAATAGAGCAGGAAACATGAGTGTGCTCAGAACAAAATAAGGGAGTTTCCTACACATACAGACCATATCTAGTCCAACTCTGCTTCTGAAACTGATACAAACCACAGATCCTCTAATATCTAATGCTTTTCAGTTAGCGCAAGAAACGGGTGAGTTACGTAAAAGATGTAGCTTTGTTTGAGCTGAAACGTGAGTGAGTTTACCTAAAACGAATTCTTGCTTGTAGGAAGACACAGAGCCTGGGATTTAACTCCATTTCTGAAGGGAAACACACAGAAGAGTTGTCCTCCGTGAAACACACTCTGCTTTAGAGCAAGAAGCCCGCTCTTTGTTTCTAAGAGTCTCTAATACAGCAAGAAACAAGACTGTGGATAGAACAAAATAACGGTGTTTCCTACACACACAGACCATATCTATGTCAACTCTTTTTCTCAAACTGATACAAAGCACAGTTACATTAACATGCTATGCTTTCCAGTTAAGAGCGAGAAACGTGTGAGCTTCGTGAACGATATAGCTTCCTTTGAGCTGAAAAGTGACTGCATTTACCTGAAAAGATTTCTTGCTTGTAGGAAGACACAGAGCCTGGAATTTAACTCCATTTCTGAAGGGAAACACACAGCACAGTTCTCATCCATGAAACAAACTCTGCTTTAGATCAATAAGCACGCTCCTTCTTTCTAAGAGACTATAATACAGCAGGAAACGTGACTGTGGATAGAACAAAATAACGGAGTTTCCTACACGTACAGACCATATCTAGTCCATCTCTGCTTCTGCAACTGATAAAAACCACAGTTCCTCTAATATCCAATGCTTTTCAGTTAGAGCAAGAAATGTGTGAGTTACATAAAAAATGTTGCTTTGTTTGAGCTGAAACGTGAGTTAGTTTACCTGAAACGAAGTCTTGCTTGTAGGAAGACACATAGCCTGGGATTTAACTCCATTTCTGAAGGGAAACACACAGCACAGTTGTACTCCCTGAAACACACTATGCCTTAGAGCAAGAAGCACGCTCCTTCTTTCTAAGAGACTATAATACAGCAGGAAACGTGACTGTGGATAGAACAAAATAACTATGTTTCCTACACATTCGGACCATATCTAGGTCAACTCTTCTTCTGAAACTGATACAAACCAAAGTTCCTCAAACATGCAATGCTTTCCACTTAAAAGCGAGAAACATGTGATCTTTGGGAACGATGTAGCTTCCTTTGAGCTGAAAAGTGACTGCCCTTTACCTAAAATGATGTTTTGCTTGTAGGAAGACACAGAGTCTGGGATTTAACTCCATATCTGAAGGGAAACACACAGCACAGTTCTCATGCATGAAACACCCTCTGCTTTAGAGCAAGAAGCACGCTCTTGCTTTCTATAGACTATAATAGAGTCAGAAACTTGAAAGTGTGCTCAGAACAAAAGAACGGTGTTTCCTACACATACGGACCATTGCTAGTTCAACTCTGATTCTGAAACTGATACAAACCACTAGTCATCAAACATCCAATGCTTTTCAGTTAAGAGCGAGAAACATGTGAGCTTCGTAAACGATTTATATTCATTTGAGCTGAAAAGTGACTGCATTTACCTGAAAAGATTTCTTGCTTGTAGGAAGACACAGAGCCTGGAATTTAACTCCATTTCTGAAGGGAAACACACAGCACAGTTCTCATCCATGAAACAAACTCTGCTTTAGATCAATAAGCACGCTCCTTCTTTCTAAGAGACTATAATACAGCAGGAAACGTGACTGTGGATAGAACAAAATAACGATGTTTCCTACACATACGGACCATATCTAGGTCAACTCTTCTTCTGAAACTGATATAAACCAAAGTTCCTCAAACATGCAATGCTTTCCACTTAAGAGCGAGAAACATGTGAGCTTCGTGAACGATGTAGCTTCCTTTGAGCTGCAAATTGACTGCGTTTACCTGAAATGATGTTTTGCTTGTAGGAAGACACAGAGTCTGGGATTTAACTCCATATCTGAAGGGAAACACACAGCAAGTTCTCATCCATGAAACACACTCTGCTTTAGACCACGAAGCATGCTCTTGCTTTCCAAGAGTCTCTAATACAGCAGGAAACGTGACTGTGGATAGAACAAAATAACGGTGTTTCCTACACATACAGACCATATCTGGGTCAACTCTTCTTCTGAAACTGATACAAAGCACAGTTTCATTAACATGCAATTCTTTCCACTTAAGAGAGAGAAACTTGTGAGCTTCGTGAACGATGTAGCTTCCTTTGAGCTGAAAAGTGACTGAGTTTACCTGAAAAGATGTCTTGCTTGTAGGAAGACACAGAGCATGGGATTTAACTCCATTTCTGAAGGGACCACTCAGCACAGTTCTCATCCATGAAACACACTCTGCTTTAGAGCACGAAGCATGCTCTTGCCTTCTAGAGTCTGTAATAGAGCAAGAAATTTGAGGGTACTCAGAAAAAAAGTACGGTGTTTCCTACACATATGGACCATATCTAGTTCAACTCTGCTTTTGAAATTGATACACACCACAGGTCCTCTAACATCCAAGGATTTACAGTGAAGAGCAAGAAACGTGTCAGCTACGTGAACGATGTAGCTTTGTTTGAGCTGAAAGGTGACTGAGTTTACGTGAAACCAAGTCTTGCTTGTAGGAAGATACAGAGCCTGTGATTTAACTCCATTTCTGAAGGGAAACCCACAGCACAGTTCTCATCCATGAAACACACTCTGCTTTAGAGCACGAAGCATGCTCTTGCTTTCTTGAGTCTCTAATAGAGCCACAAACCTGAGGGTACTCAGAAAAAAGATCAGTGTTTCCTACACATAGGGACCATTGGTAGTTCAACTCTGCTTCTGACACTGATACAAACCACAGTTCCTCTAATATCCAATGCTTTTCAGTTAGAGCAAGAAACGGGTGAGCTACGTAAAAGATGTAGCTTTGTTTGAGCAGAAACGTGAGTGAGTTTACCTGAAATGAAGTCTTGCTTGTAGGAAGACACAGAGCCTGGGATTTAACTCCATTTCTGAAGGGAAACACACAAAACAGTTGTCCTCCATGAAACACACTCTGCTTTAGAGCAAGAAGCACGCTCTTGCTTTCTAGTTTCTCTAATAGAGCCAGAAACTTGAAAGTGTGCTCAGAACAAAAGAACGGTGTTTCCTTCACATACGGGCCATTGCTAGTTCAACTCTGCTTCTGAAACTGATACAAAGAATAGTTCCATTTACATGCAATGCTTTCCGCTTAAGAGAGAGAAACGTGGGAGTTGCGTGAACGATGTAGCTTCCTTTGAGCTGAAGAGTGACTGAGTTTACCTGAAAAGTTGTCTTGCTTTTAGGAAGACACAGAGCCTGGAACTGAACTCCATTTCTGAAGGGAAACACACAGCACAATTCTCACCATGAAACACACTCTGCTTATAGGAAGAAGCGCGCTCATGCTTTCTAGAGTCTCTAGTAGAGCAGAAAACGTGAGTGTGCTCAGAACAAAATAACGGAGTTTCCTACACATACAGACCATATCTAGTCCAACTCTGCTTCTGAAACTGATACCAACCACAGGTCCTCTAATATCCAATGCTTTTCAGTTAGAGCAAGAAACGGGTGAGCTACGTAAAAGATGTAGCTTTTTTTGAGTGCAAGGTGACTGAGTTTACGTAAAATGAAGTATTGCTTGTAGGAAGACACAGAGCCTGGGATTTAACTCCATTTCTGAAGGGAAACACACAGCACAGTACTCACGAAGAAACACACTCTGCGTATAGGAAGAAGCACGCTCTTGCTTTCTAGAGTCTCTAATAGAGCTGGAAACGTGAGTGTGCTCAGAACAAAATAACGGAGTTTCCTACACATACGGACCATTGCTAGTTCAACTCTTCTTCTGAAACTGATACAAACCAAAGTTCCTCAAACATGCAATGCTTTCCACTTAAGAGCGAGAAACATGTGAGCTTTGGGAACGATGTAGCTTCCTTTGAGCTGAAAATTGACTGCCCTTTACCTGAAATGATGTTTTGCTTGTTGGAAGACACAGAGTCTGGGATTTAACTCCATATCTGAAGGGAAACACACAGCACAGTTCTCATCCATGAAACACACTCTGCTTTAGACCACGAAGCATGCTCTTGCTTTCTAAGAGTCTCTAATACAGCAGGAAACGTGACTGTGGATAGAACAAAATAACGGTGTTTCCTACACATACAGACCATATCTAGGTCAACTCATCTTCTGAAACTGATACAAAGCACAGTTTCATTAACATGCAATGCTTTCCACTTAAGAGAGAGAAACTTGTGAGCTTCGTGAACGATGTAGCTTCCTTTGAGCTGAAAAGTGACTGAGTTTACCTGAAAAGATGTCTTGCTTGTAGGAAGACAAAGAGCCTGGGATTTAACTCCATTTCTGAAGGGAAACACACAGCACAGATCTCTTCAATGGAACACACTCTGCTTTAGAGAAGGAGCACGCTCTTTCTTTCTAAGAGTCTCTAATACAGCAGGAAACGTGACTGTGGTCAGAACAAATTAACGGTGTTTCCTACACATACGGACCATATCTAGGTCAACTATACTTCTGAAACTGATAATAACCACAGTTCCACTAACATGCAATGGTTTCCATTTAAGAGCGAGAAACCTGTGAGCTTCGTGAATGATGTAGCTTCCTTTGAGCTGAAAAGTGAATGAGTGTACCTGAAAAGAATTCTTGCTTGTAGGAAGACACAGAGCATGGGATTTAACTCCATTTCTGAAGGGACCACTCAGCACAGTTCTCATCCATGAAACACTCTCTGCTTTAGAGCAAGAAGCATGCTCTTGCTTTCTAGAGTCTCTAATAGAGCCAGAAAACTGAGGGTACTCAGAAAAAAGATTGGTGTTTCCTACACATACGGACCATTGCTAGTTCAACTCTACTTCTGAAACTGATACAAACCACAGTTCCTCTGACATGCAATGCTTTCCACTTAAGAACGAGAAACGTGTGAGCTTCATGAACTATGTAGCTTCCTTTGAGCTGAAAAGTGACTGCGTTTACCTGAAATGATGTCTTGCTTGTAGGAAGACACAGAGCCTGGGATTTAACTCCATTTCTGAAGGGAAACACACAGCACAGTTCTCATCCATGAAACACACTCTGCTTTAGAACACGAAGCATGCTCTTGCTTTCTAGAGTCTCTAATAGAGCCAGAAATTGAGGGTACTCAGAACAAAAGAACGGTGTTTCCTACACATACAGATAATTGCTAGTTCAACTCTGCTTCTGAATCTGATACAAACCACAAGTCATCTAACATCCAATGCTTTTCAGTTAAGAGGAGAAACGTGTGAGCTTCGTAAACAATTTATATTCATTTGAGCTGAAAAGTGACTGCATTTACCTGAAATGATTTCTTGCTTGTAGGAAGACACAGAGCCTGGAATTTAACTCCATTTCTGAAGAAAAACACACAGCACAGTACTCATTCCATGAAACACACTCTGCTATCGAACAAGAAGCACGCTCTTGCTTTCAAAGAGTCTCTAATTCAGCAGGTAATGTGACTGTGGATAGAACAAAATAACGGTGTTTCCTACACATACAGACGATATCTAGGTCAACACTTCTTCTGAAACTGATACAATGCACAGTTCCATTAACATGCAATGCTTTCCATTTAAGAGCGAGAAATGTGTGAGCTTCGTGAACAATGTAGCTTCCTTTGTGGTGAAAAGTGACTGAGTTTACCTGAAATGATGTCTTGTTGTAGGTAGACACAGAGCCTGGGATTTAACTCCATTTCTGAAGGGAAAGACACAGCACAGTTCTCATGCATGAAACACACTCTGCTTTAGAGCAAGAAGCATGCTCTTGCTTTCAAGAGTCTATAACAGAGCCAGATACTTGAGGGTACTCAGACCAAAGAACGGTGTTTCCTACACATAGGGACCATTGCTAGTTCAACTCTGCTTATGAAACTGATACAAACCACAGGTCATCTAACATCCAATGCTTTACATTTAAGAGCAAGAAACGTGTGAGCTACGTGAACGATGTAGCTTTGTTTGAGCTGAAAGGTGATTGAGTTTACGTGAAACGAAGTCTTGCTTGTAGGAAGATACAGAGCCTGTGATTTAACTCCATTTCTGAAGGGAAACACACATCACAGTTCTCACGATGAAACACACTCTGTGTATAGGAAGAAGCACGCTCTTTCTTTCTAGATTCTCTAATAGAGCAGGAAACGTGAGTGTGCTCAGAACAAAATAAGGGAGTTTCCTACACATACAGACCATATCTAGTCCAACTCTGCTTCTGAAACTGATACAAACCACAGATCCTATAATATCTAATGCTTTTCAGTTAGAGCAAGAAACGGGTGAGTTACGTAAAAGATGTAGCTTTGTTTGAGCTGAAAGGTGAGTGAGTTTACCTAAAACGAAATCTTGCTTGTAGGAAGACACAGAGCCTGGGATTTAACTCCATTTCTGAAGGGAAACACACAGAACAGTTGTCCTCCGTGAAACACACTCTGCTTTAGAGCAAGAAGCCCGCTCTTTGTTTCTAAGAGTCTCTAATACAGCAAGAAACATGACTGTGGATAGAACAAAATAACGGTGTTTCCTACACACACAGACCATATCTAGGTCAACTCTTTTTCTCAAACTGATACAAAGCACAGTTACATTAACATGCTATGCTTTCCAGTTAAGAGCGAGAAACGTGTGAGCTTCGTGAACGATATAGCTTCCTTTGAGCTGAAAAGTGACTGCATTTACCTGAAAAGATTTCTTGCTTGTAGGAAGACACAGAGCCTGGAATTTAACTCCATTTCTGAAGGGAAACACACAGCACAGTTCTCATCCATGAAACAAACTCTGCTTTAGATCAATAAGCACGCTCCTTCTTTCTAAGAGACTATAATACAGCAGGAAACGTGACTGTGGATAGAACAAAATAACGATGTTTCCTACACATACGGACCATATCTAGGTCAACTCTTCTTCTGAAACTGATATAAACCAAAGTTCCTTAAAAATGCAGCTTTCCACTTAAGAGCGAGAAACATGTGAGCTTCATGAACGATGTAGCTTCCTTTGAGCTGAAAATTGACTGCGTTTACCTGAAATGATGTTTTGCTTGTAGGAAGACACAGACTGGGATTTAACTCCATTTCTGAAGGGAAACACACAGCACAGTTCTCATCCATGAAACAAACTCTGCTTTAGATCAATAAGCACGCTCCTTCTTTCTAAGAGACTATAATACAGCAGGAAACGTGACTGTGGATAGAACAAAATAACGATGTTTCCTACACATACGGACCATATCTAGGTCAACTCTTCTTCTGAAACTGATATAAACCAAAGTTCCTTAAAAATGCAGCTTTCCACTTAAGAGCGAGAAACATGTGAGCTTCGTGAACGATGTAGCTTCCTTTGAGCTGAAATTGACTGCGTTTACCTGAAATGATGTTTTGCTTGTAGGAAGACACAGAGACTGGGATTTAACTCTATTTCTGAAGGGAAAAACACAGCACAGTTCTCATGCATGAACCACCCTCTGCTTTAGAGCAAGAAGCACGCTCTTGCTTTCTAGAGTCTATAATAGAGTCAGAAACTTGAAAGTGTGCTCAGAACAAAAGAACGGTGTTTCCTACACATACGGACCATTGCTAGTTCAACTCTGCTTCTGAAACTGATACAAACCACTAGTCATCAAACATCCAATGCTTTTCAGTTAAGAGCGAGAAAAATGTGAGCTTCGTAAACGATTTATATTCATTTGAGCTGAAATGTGACTGCATTTACCTGCAAAGATTTCTTGCTTGTAGGAAGACACAGAGCCTGGAATTTAACTCCATTTCTGAAGGGAAATACACAGCACAGTTCTCATGCATGAAACACCCTCTGCTTTAGATCAATAAGCACGCTCCTTCTTTCTAAGAGACTATAATACAGCAGGAAACGTGACTGTGGATAGAACAAAATAACGATGTTTCCTACACATATGGACCATATCTAGGTCAACTCTTCTTCTGAAACTGATACAAACCAAAGTTCCTCAAACATGCAATGCTTTCCACTTAAGAGCGAGAAACATGTGAGTTTCGTGAAAGATATATCTTCCTTTGAGCTGAAAAGTGACTGCGTTTACCTGAAATGATGTTTTGCTTGTAGGAAGACACAGAGCCTGGGATTTAACTCCAATTCTGAAGGGAAACACACAGCACAGTTCTCAGGATGAAACACACTGTGCGTATAGGAAGAAGCACGCTCTTGCTTTCTAGAGTCTCTAATAGAGCAGGAAACGTGAGTGTGCTCAGAACAAAATAAGGGAGTTTCCTACACGTACAGACCATATCTAGTCCATCTCTGCTTCTGCAACTGATAAAAACCACAGTTCCTCTAATATCCAATGCTTTTCAGTTAGAGCAAGAAATGTGTGAGTTATGTAAAAAATGTAGCATTGTTTGAGCTGAAACGTGAGTTAGTTTACCTGAAACGAAGTCTTGCTTGTAGGAAGACACATAGCCTGGGATTTAACTCCATTTCTGAAGGGAAACACACAGCCCAGTTGTACTCCCTGAAACACACTCTGCTTTAGAGCAAGAAGCACGCTCCTTCTTTCTAAGAGACTATAATACAGCAGGAAACGTGACTGTGGATAGAACAAAATAACTATGTTTCCTACACATTCGGACCATATCTAGGTCAACTCTTCTTCTGAAACTGATACAAACCAAAGTTCCTCAAACATGCAATGCTTTCCACTTAAGAGCGAGAAACATGTGATGTTTGGGAACGATGTAGCTTCCTTTGAGCTGAAAAGTGACTGCCCTTTACCTGAAATGATGTTTTGCTTGTAGGAAGACACAGAGTCTGGGATTTAACTCCATATCTTAGGGAAACACACAGCACAGTTCTCATGCATGAAACACCCTCTGCTTTAGAGCAAGAAGCACGCTCTTGCTTTCTATAGTGTATAATAGAGTCAGAAACTAGAAAGTGTGCTCAGAACAAAAGAACGGTGTTTCCTACACATACGGACCATTACTAGTTCAATTCTGCTTCTGAAACTGATACAAACCACTAGTCATCAAACATCCAATGCTTTTCAGTTAAGAGCGAGAAACATGTGAGCTTCGTAAACGATTTATATTCATTTGAGCTGAAAAGTGACTGCATTTACCTGAAAAGATTTCTTGCTTGTAGGAAGACACAGAGCCTGGAATTTAACTCCATTTCTGAAGGGAAACACACAGCAAGTTCTCATCCATGAAACACACTCTGCTTTAAACCACGAGGCATGCTCTTGCTTTCTAAGAGTCTCTAATACAGCAGGAAACGTGACTGTGGATAGAACAAATTAACGGTGTTTCCTACACATACAGACCATATCTAGGTCAACTCATCTTCTGAAACTGATACACAGCACAGTTTCATTAACATGCAATGCTTTCCACTTAAGAGAGAGAAACTTGTGAGCTTCGTGAACGATGTAGCTTCCTTTGAGCTGAAAAGTGACTGAGTTTACCTGAAAAGATGTCTTGCTTGTAGGAAGACAAAGAGCCAGGGATTTAACTCCATTTCTGAAGGGAAACACACAGCACAGATCTCATCAATGGAACACACTCTGCTTTAGAGAAGGAGCACGCTTTTTCTTTCTAAGAGTCTCTAATACAGCAGGAAACGTGACTGTGGTCAGAACAAATTAACGGTGTTTCCTACACATACGGACCATATCTAGGTCAACTATACTTCTGAAACTGATAATAACCACAGTTCCACTAACATGCAATGGTTTCCATTTAAGAGCGAGAAACCTGTGAGCTTCGTGAATGATGTAGCTTCCTTTGAGCTGAAAAGTGAATGAGTTTACCTGAAAAGATGTCTTGCTTGTAGGAAGACACAGAGCATGGGATTTAACTCCATTTCTGAAGTGACCACTCAGCACAGTTCTCATCCATGAAACACTCTCTGCTTTAGAGCAAGAAGCATGCTCTTGCTTTCTAGAGTCTCTAATAGAGCCAGAAAACTTAGGGTACTCAGAAAAAAGATCGGTGTTTCCTACACATATGGACCATTGCTAGTTCAACTCTACTTCTGAAACTGATACAAACCACAGTTCCTCTGACATGCAATGCTTTCCACTTAAGAACGAGAAACGTGTGAGCTTCGTGAACTATGTAGCTTCCTTTGAGCTGAAAAGTGACTGCGTTTACCTGAAATGATGTCTTGCTTGTAGGAAGACACAGAGCCTGGGATTTAACTCCATTTCTGAAGGGAAACACACAGCACAGTTCTCATTCATGAAACACACTCTGCTTTAGAACACGAAGCATGCTCTTGCTTTCTAGAGTCTCTAATAGAGCCAGAAATTGAGGGTACTCAGAACAAAAGAACGGTGTTTCCTACACATACAGATAATTGCTAGTTCAACACTGCTTCTGAATCTGATACAAACCACAAGTCATCTAACATCCAATTCTTTTCAGTTAAGAGGAGAAACGTATGAGCTTCATAAACAATTTATATTCATTTGAGCTGAAAAGTGACTGCATTTACCTGAAATGATTTCTTGCTTGTAGGAAGACACAGAGCCTGGAATTTAACTCCATTTCTGAAGAGAAACACACAGCACAGTACTCATTCCATGAAACACACTCTGCTATCGAACAAGAAGCACGCTCTTGCTTTCAAAGAGTCTCTAATTCAGCAGGTAATGTGACTGTGGATAGAACAAAATAACGGTGTTTCCTACACATACAGACGATATCTAGGTCAACACTTCTTCTGAAACTGATACAATGCACAGTTCCATTAACATGCAATGCTTTCCATTTAAGAGCGAGAAATGTGTGAGCTTCGTGAACAATGTAGCTACCTTTGAGTTGAAAAGTGACTGAGTTTACCTGAAATGATGTCTTGCTTGTAGGTAGACACAGAGCCTGGGATTTAACTCCATTTCTGAAGGGAAAGACACAGCACAGTTCTCATGCATGAAACACACTCTGCTTTAGAGCAAGAAGCATGCTCTTGCTTTCAAGAGTCTATAACAGATCCAGATACATGAGGGTACTCAGACCAAAGAACGGTGTTTCCTACACATAGGGACCTTTGCTAGTTCAACTCTGCTTCTGAAACTGATATAAACCACAGTTCCTCTAACATGCAATGCTTTTCAGTTAAGAGCAAGAAACGTGTGAGCTTTGAGAACGATGTAGCTTCCTTTGAGCTGAAAAGTGACTGAGTTTACTTGAAAAAATGTCTTGCATGTAGGAAGACACAGAGCCTGGGATTTAACTGCATTACTTAAGGGAAACACACAGCCAAGTTCTGATCCATGAAAAACAGCCTGCTTTAGAGCAAGAAGCATGCTCTTGCTTTCTAGTGTCTCTAAAAGAGCCAGAAACTTGAGGGTACTCATAACAAAGGAACAGTGTTTCCTGCACATACGGACCATTGCTAGTTCAACTCTTCTTCTGAAACTGATACAAACCACAGGTCCTCTAACATCCAATGCTTTACAGTTAAGAGCAACAAACTTGTGAACTATGTGAACGATGTAGCTTTGTTTGAGTGCAAGGTGACTGAGTTTACGTGAAATGAAGTCATGATTGTAGGAAGATACAGAGCCTGTGATTTAACTCCATTTCTGAATTGAAACACACAACACAGTTCTCACGAGGAAACACATTCTGCATATAGGAAGAAGTACACTCTTGCTTTCTAGAGTCTGTAATATAGCAGGAAAAGTGAGTGAGCTCAGAAAAAAGAACGGTGTTTCCTACACATATGGACCATAGCTAGTACAGCTCTGCTTCTGAAACTGATACAAACCACAAGTCATCTAACATCCAATGCTTTTCAGTTAAGAGCAAGAAACGTGTGAGCTACGTAAACAATTTATATTCATTTGAGATGAAAAGTGACTGCGTATACCTGAAATGATGTCTTGCTTGCAGGAAGACACGGGGCCTGGAATTTAACTCCATTTCTGAAGGGAAACATGCAGCACAGTTCTCATCCATGAAACACACTGTGCTTTAGAGCAAGAAGCCCGCACTTTTTTCTAAGTGTCTGAAATACAGCAGGAAACTTGACTGTGGTCAGAACAAATTAACGGTGTTTCCTACTCATACGGACCATATCTAGGTCAACTCTTCTTCTGCAACTGATAGAAAGCACAGTTCCATTAACATGCAATGCTTTCAAGTTAAGAGAGAGAAACGTGTGAGCTTCGTGAACGATGTAGCTTCCTTTGAGCTGAAAAGTGACTGAGTTCACTTGAAAAAATGTCTTGCTTGTAGGACGACACAGAGCCTGGGATTTAACTCCATTTCTGAAGGGAAACACACAGCACAGTTCTCATCCTTGAAACATACTCTGCTTTAGAGCAAGAAGCACCCTCTTGCTTTCTAATAGTCTCTAATACAGCAGTTTACGTGACTTTGGTCAGAACAAAATAATGGTGTTTCCTACATGTACGGACCATATCTAGGTCAACTCTTCTTCTGAAACTGATACAAACCACAGTTCCTCTAAAATGAAATGCCTTCCAGTTAAGAGCGAGAAACGTTTGAGTTCGTGAACGATGTATCTTCCTTTGAGCTGAAAAGCGACTGAGTTTACTTGAAAATATGTCTTGCTTGTAGGAAGACACAGAGCCTGGGATTTAACTGCATTACTTAAGGGAAACACACAGCCAAGTTCTGATCCATGAAAAACACCCTGCTTTAGAGCAAGAAGCATGCTCTTGCTTTCTAGTGTCTCTAAAAGAGCCAGAAACTTGAGGGTACTCAGAACAAAAGAACGTTGTTTCCTGCACATACCGACCATTGCTAGATCAACACTGTTTCTGAAAATGATACAAACCTCACGTCCTCTGACATCCAATGCTTTACATTTAAGAGCAAGAAACGTGTGAGCTACGTGTATGATGTAGCTTTGTTTGAGTTGAAAGGTGACTGAGTTTATTTGAAATGAAGTATTGTTTGTAGGAAGATACAGAGCGTGAAATTTAACTCCATTACTGAAGGGAAACACACAGCACAGTTCTCACGATGAAACACACTCTGTGTATAGGAAGAAGCACGCTCTTGCTTTCTAGAGTCTCTAATACAGCAGGAAACGTGACTGTGGTCAGAACAAAATAACGGTGTTTCCTACACGTACGGACCATATCTAGGTCACCTCTTCTTCTGCAACTAATACAAAGCACAGTTCCATTAACATGCAATGCTTTCAAGTTAAGAGCGAGAAACGTTTGAGCTTTGTAAACGATTTATATTCATTTGAGCTGAAAAGTGACTGAGTTTACCTGAAATGATGTCTTGCTTGCAGGAAGACATGGGGCCTGGAATTCAACTCCATTTCTGAAGGGAAACACGCAGCACAGTTCTCATCCATGAAACACACTCTGCTTTAGAGCAAGAAGCACAAAGTTTCTTTCTAAGTGTCTCTAATACAGCAGGAAACTTGACTGTGGTCCGAACAAAATAACCGTGTTTCCTAAACATACCGACCATTGCTAGTTCAACTCTGCTTCTGAAACTGATACAAACCACATGTCCTCTAACATCCAATGCTTTAGAGTTAAGAGCAAGAAACGTGTGAGCTACGTGTACAATGTAGATTTGTTTGAGTGCAAGGTGACTGAGTTTACGTGAATTGAAGTATTGCTTGTAGGAAGATACAGAGCCTGTGATTTAACTCCATTTCTGAAGGGAAACATAAAGCACAGTTCTCACGATGAAACACACTCTGCGTATAGGAAGAAGCACGCTCTTGCTTTCTAGAGTCTCTAATAGAGCAGGAAACGTGAGTGTGCTCAGAACAAAAGAACAGTGTTTCCTACATATACGGACCATTGCTAGTTCAACTCTGCTTCTGAAAGTGATACAACACACAAGTCTGCTAACATCCAATGCTTTTCAGTTAAGAGCGAGAAACGTGTGATCTTCGTAAATGATTTATATTCATTTGAGCTGAAAAGTGACTGAGTTTACCTGAAACGATGTCTTGCTTGTAGGAAGACACAGAGCCTGGGATTTAACTCCATTTCTGAAGGGAAACACACAGCACAGTTCTCATCCATGAAACACACTCTGCTTTAGAGCAAGAAGCACGCTCTTGCTTTCTAAGTGTCTCTAGTACAGCAGGAAACGTGACTGTGGTCAGAACAATATAACGGTGTTTCCTAAACATACAGATCATATCTATGTCAACTCTTCTTCTGAAACTGATACGAACCACAGTTCCTCTAACATGCAATGCTTTTCAGTTAAGAGCGAGAAACCTGTGAGCTTCGTGAATGATGTAGCTTCCTTTGAGCTGAAAAGTGAATGAGTTTACCTGAAAAGATGTCTTGCTTGTAGGAAGACACAGAGCATGGGATTTAACTCCATTTCTGAAGGGACCACTCAGCACAGTTCTCATCCATGAAACACTCTCTGCTTTAGAGCAAGAAGCATGCTCTTGCTTTCTAGAGTCTCTAATAGAGCCAGAAATTGAGGGTACTCAGAACAAAAGAACGGTGTTTCCTACACATACGGATAATTGCTAGATCAACTCTGCTTCTGAATCTGATACAAACCACAAGTCATCTAACAGCCAATGCTTTTCAGTTAAGAGGAGAAACGTGTGAGCTTCGTAAACAATTTATATTCATTTGAGCTGAAAAGTGACTGCATTTACCTGAAATGATTTCTTGCTTGTAGGAAGACACAGAGCCTGGAATTTAACTCCATTTCTGAAGAGAAACACACAGCACAGTACTCATTCCATGAAACACACTCTGCTATCGAACAAGAAGCACGCTCTTGCTTTCAAAGTGTCTCTAATTCAGCAGGTAATGTGACTGTGGATAGAACAAAATAACGGTGTTTCCTACACATACAGACGATATCTAGTTCAACACTTCTTCTGAAACTGATACAACGCACAGTTCCATTAACATGCAATGCTTTCCATTTAAGAGCGAGAAATGTGTGAGCTTCGTGAACAACGTAGCTTCCTTTGAGCTGAAAAGTGACTGAGTTTACCTGAAATGATGTCTTGCTTGTAGGTAGACACAGAGCCTGGGATTTAACTCCATTTCTGAAGGGAAAGACACAGCACAGTTCTCATGCATGAAACACACTCTGCTTTAGAGCAAGAAGCATGCTCTTGCTTTCAAGAGTCTATAACAGAGCCAGATACTTGAGGGTACTCAGACCAAAGAACGGTGTTTCCTACACATAGGGACCATTGCTAGTTCAACTCTGCTTCTGAAACTGATACAAACCACAGGTCATCTAATATCCAATGCTTTACAGTTAAGAGCAAGAAACGTGTGAGCTACGTGAACGATGTAGCTTTGTTTGAGCTGAAAGGTGATTGAGTTTACGTGAAACGAAGTCTTGCTTGTAGGAAGATACAGAGCCTGTGATTTAACTCCATTTCTGAAGGGAAACACACATCACAGTTCTCACGATGAAACACACTGTGCGTATAGGAAGAAGCACACTCTTTCTTTCTAGATTCTCTAATAGAGCAGGAAACGTGAGTGTGCTCAGAACAAAATAAGGGAGTTTCCTACACATACAGACCATATCTAGTCCAACTCTGCTTCTGAAACTGATACAAACCACAGATCCTCTAATATCTAATGTTTTTCAGTTAGAGCAAGAAACGGGTGAGTTACGTAAAAGATGTAGCTTTGTTTGAGCTGAAACGTGAGTGAGTTTACCTAAAACGAAGTCTTGCTTGTAGGAAGACACAGAGCCTGGGATTTAACTCCATTTCTGAAGGGAAACCCACAGAACAGTTGTCCTCCATGAAACACACTGTGCTTTAGAGCAAGAAGCCCGCTCTTTTTTTCTAAGAGTCTCTAATACAGCAAGAAACATGACTGTGGATAGAACAAAATAACGGTGTTTCCTACACACACAGACCATATCTAGGTCAACTCTTTTTCTCAAACTGATACAAAGCACAGTTACATTAACATGCTATGCTTTCCAGTTAAGAGCGAGAAACGTGTGAGCTTCGTGAACGATATAGCTTCCTTTGAGCTGAAAAGTGACTGCATTTACCTGGAAAGTTTTCTTGCTGTAGGAAGACACAGAGCCTGGAATTTAACTCCATTTCTGAAGGGAAACACACAGCACAGTTCTCATCCATGAAACAAACTCTGCTTTAGATCAATAAGCACGCTCCTTCTTTCTAAGAGACTATAATACAGCAGGAAACGTGACTGTGGATAGAACAAAATAACGATGTTTCCTACACATACGGACCATATCTAGGTCAACTCTTCTTCTGAAACTGATATAAACCAAAGTTCCTTAAAAATGCAGCTTTCCACTTAAGAGCGAGAAACATGTGAGCTTCGTGAACGATGTAGCTTCCTTTGAGCTGAAAATTGACTGCGTTTACCTGAAATGATGTTTTGCTTGTAGGAAGACACAGAGACTGGGATTTAACTCTATTTCTGAAGGGAAACACACAGCACAGTTCTCATGCATGAAACACCCTCTGCTTTAGAGCAAGAAGCATGCTCTTGCTTTCTAGAGTCTATAATAGAGTCAGACACTTGAAAGTGTGCTCAGAACAAAAGAACGGTGTTTCCTACACATACGGACCATTGCTAGTTCAACTCTGCTTCTGAAACTGATACAAACCACTAGTCATCAAACATCCAATGCTTTTCAGTTAAGAGCGAGAAACATGTGAGCTTCGTAAACGATTTATATTCATTTGAGCTGAAAAGTGACTGCATTTACCTGAAAAGATTTATTGCTTGTAGGAAGACACAGAGCATGGGATTTAACTCCATTTCTGAAGGGAAACACACAGCACAGTTCTCATCCATGAAACAAACTCTGCTTTAGATCAATAAGCACGCTCCTTCTTTCTAAGAGACTCTAATACAGCAGGAAACGTGACTGTGGATAGAACAAAATAACGATGTTTCCTACACATACGGACCATATCTAGGTCAACTCTTCTTCTGAAACTGATACAAACCAAAGTTCCTCTAACATGCAATGCCTTCCAGTTAAGAGCGAGAAACGTGTGATCTTCGTAAATGATTTATATTCATTTGAGCTGAAAAGTGACTGAGTTTACCTGAAAGGATGTCTTGCTTGTAGGAAGACACAGAGCCTGGGATTTAACTCCATTTCTGAAGGGAAACACACAGCACAGTTCTCATCCATGAAACACACTCTGCTTTAGAGCAAGAAGCACACTCTTGCTTTCTAACAATCTCTAATACAGCAGGAAACGTGAATGTGGTCAGAACAAAATAACGGTGTTTCCTACACGTACGGACCATATCTAGGTCAACTCTTCTTCTGAAACTGATATAAACCACAGTTCCTCTAACATGCAATGCTTTTCAGTTAAGAGCAAGAAACGTGTGAGCTTTGAGAACGATGTAGCTTCCTTTGAGCTGAAAAGTGACTGAGTTTACTTGAAAAAATGTCTTGCATGTAGGAAGACACAGAGCCTGGGATTTAACTGCATTACTTAAGGGAAACACACAGCCAAGTTCTGATCCATGAAAAACAGCCTGCTTTAGAGCAAGAAGCATGCTCTTGCTTTCTAGTGTCTCTAAAAGAGCCAGAAACTTGAGGGTACTCATAACAAAGGAACAGTGTTTCCTGCACATACGGACCATTGCTAGTTCAACTCTTCTACTGAAACTGATACAAACCACAGGTCCTCTAACATCCAATGCTTTACAGTTAAGAGCAACAAACTTGTGAACTATGTGAACGATGTAGCTTTGTTTGAGTGCAAGGTGACTGAGTTTACGTGAAATGAAGTCATGATTGTAGGAAGATACAGAGCCTGTGATTTAACTCCATTTCTGAATTGAAACACACAACACAGTTCTCACGAGGAAACACATTCTGCATATAGGAAGAAGTACACTCTTGCTTTCTAGAGTCTGTAATATAGCAGGAAAAGTGAGTGAGCTCAGAAAAAAGAACGGTGTTTCCTACACATATGGACCATAGCTAGTACAGCTCTGCTTCTGAAACTGATACAAACCACAAGTCATCTAACATCCAATGCTTTTCAGTTAAGAGCAAGAAACGTGTGAGCTACGTAAACAATTTATATTCATTTGAGATGAAAAGTGACTGCGTATACCTGAACTGATGTCTTGCTTGCAGGAAGACACGGGGCCTGGAATTTAACTCCATTTCTGAAGGGAAACATGCAGCACAGTTCTCATCCATGAAACACACTGTGCTTTAGAGCAAGAAGCACGCACTTTTTTCTAAGTGTCTGAAATACAGCAGGAAACTTGACTGTGGTCAGAACAAATTAACGGTGTTTCCTACTCATACGGACCATATCTAGGTCAACTCTTCTTCTGCAACTGATAGAAAGCACAGTTCCATTAACATGCAATGCTTTCAAGTTAAGAGAGAGAAACGTGTGAGCTTCGTGAACGATGTAGCTTCCTTTGAGCTGAAAAGTGACTGAGTTCACTTGAAAAAATGTCTTGCTTGTAGGACGACACAGAGCCTGGGATTTAACTCCATTTCTGAAGGGAAACACACAGCACAGTTCTCATCCTTGAAACATACTCTGCTTTAGAGCAAGAAGCACACTCTTGCTTTCTAATAGTCTCTAATACAGCAGTTTACGTGACTTTGGTCAGAACAAAATAATGGTGTTTCCTACATGTACGGACCATATCTAGGTCAACTCTTCTTCTGAAACTGATACAAACCACAGTTCCTCTAAAATGCAATGCCTTCCAGTTAAGAGCGAGAAATGTTTGAGTTCGTGAACGATGTATCTTCCTTTGAGCTGAAAAGCGACTGAGTTTACTTGAAAATATGTCTTGCTTGTAGGAAGACACAGAGCCTGGGATTTAACTGCATTACTTAAGGGAAACACACAGCCAAGTTCTGATCCATGAAAAACACCCTGCTTTAGAGCAAGAAGCATGCTCTTGCTTTCTAGTGTCTCTAAAAGAGCCAGAAACTTGAGGGTACTCAGAACAAAAGAACGTTGTTTCCTGCACATACCGACCATTGCTAGATCAACACTGTTTCTGAAAATGATACAAACCTCACGTCCTCTGACATCCAATGCTTTACATTTAAGAGCAAGAAACGTGTGAGCTACGTGTATGATGTAGCTTTGTTTGAGTTGAAAGGTGACTGAGTTTATTTGAAATGAAGTATTGCTTGTAGGAAGATACAGAGCGTGAAATTTAACTCCATTACTGAAGGGAAACACACAGCACAGTTCTCACGATGAAACACACTCTGTGTATAGGAAGAAGCACGCTCTTGCTTTCTAGAGTCTCTAATACAGCAGGAAACGTGACTGTGGTCAGAACAAAATAACGGTGTTTCCTACACGTACGGACCATATCTAGGTCACCTCTTCTTCTGCAACTAATACAAAGCACAGTTCCATTAACATGCAATGCTTTCAAGTTAAGAGCGAGAAACGTTTGAGCTTTGTAAACGATTTATATTCATTTGAGCTGAAAAGTGACTGAGTTTACCTGAAATGATGTCTTGCTTGCAGGAAGACATGGGGCCTGGAATTCAACTCCATTTCTGAAGGGAAACACGCAGCACAGTTCTCATCCATGAAACACACTCTGCTTTAGAGCAAGAAGCACAAAGTTTCTTTCTAAGTGTCTCTAATACAGCAGGAAACTTGACTGTGGTCCGAACAAAATAACCGTGTTTCCTAAACATACCGACCATTGCTAGTTCAACTCTGCTTCTGAAACTGATACAAACCACATGTCCTCTAACATCCAATGCTTTAGAGTTAAGAGCAAGAAACGTGTGAGCTACCTGTACAATGTAGATTTGTTTGAGTGCAAGGTGACTGAGTTTACGTGAATTGAAGTATTGCTTGTAGGAAGATACAGAGCCTGTGATTTAACTCCATTTCTGAAGGGAAAGACACAGCACAGTTCTCATGCATGAAACACACTCTGCTTTAGAGCAAGAAGCATGCTCTTGCTTTCAAGAGTCTATAACAGAGCCAGATACTTGAGGGTACTCAGACCAAAGAACGGTGTTTCCTACACATAGGGACCATTGCTAGTTCAACTCTGCTTCTGAAACTGATACAAACCACAGGTCATCTAATATCCAATGCTTTACAGTTAAGAGCAAGAAACGTGTGAGCTACGTGAACGATGTAGCTTTGTTTGAGCTGAAAGGTGATTGAGTTTACGTGAAACGAAGTCTTGCTTGTAGGAAGATACAGAGCCTGTGATTTAACTCCATTTCTGAAGGGAAACACACATCACAGTTCTCACGATGAAACACACTGTGCGTATAGGAAGAAGCACGCTCTTTCTTTCTAGATTCTCTAATAGAGCAGGAAACGTGAGTGTGCTCAGAACAAAATAAGGGAGTTTCCTACACATACAGACCATATCTAGTCCAACTCTGCTTCTGAAACTGATACAAACCACAGATCCTCTAATATCTAATGTTTTTCAGTTAGAGCAAGAAACGGGTGAGTTACGTAAAAGATGTAGCTTTGTTTGAGCTGAAACGTGAGTGAGTTTACCTAAAACGAAGTCTTGCTTGTAGGAAGACACAGAGCCTGGGATTTAACTCCATTTCTGAAGGGAAACCCACAGAACAGTTGTCCTCCATGAAACACACTGTGCTTTAGAGCAAGAAGCCCGCTCTTTTTTTCTAAGAGTCTCTAATACAGCAAGAAACATGACTGTGGATAGAACAAAATAACGGTGTTTCCTACACACACAGACCATATCTAGGTCAACTCTTTTTCTCAAACTGATACAAAGCACAGTTACATTAACATGCTATGCTTTCCAGTTAAGAGCGAGAAACGTGTGAGCTTCGTGAACGATATAGCTTCCTTTGAGCTGAAAAGTGACTGCATTTACCTGGAAAGTTTTCTTGCTGTAGGAAGACACAGAGCCTGGAATTTAACTCCATTTCTGAAGGGAAACACACAGCACAGTTCTCATCCATGAAACAAACTCTGCTTTAGATCAATAAGCACGCTCCTTCTTTCTAAGAGACTATAATACAGCAGGAAACGTGACTGTGGATAGAACAAAATAACGATGTTTCCTACACATACGGACCATATCTAGGTCAACTCTTCTTCTGAAACTGATATAAACCAAAGTTCCTTAAAAATGCAGCTTTCCACTTAAGAGCGAGAAACATGTGAGCTTCGTGAACGATGTAGCTTCCTTTGAGCTGAAAATTGACTGCGTTTACCTGAAATGATGTTTTGCTTGTAGGAAGACACAGAGACTGGGATTTAACTCTATTTCTGAAGGGAAACACACAGCACAGTTCTCATGCATGAAACACCCTCTGCTTTAGAGCAAGAAGCATGCTCTTGCTTTCTAGAGTCTATAATAGAGTCAGACACTTGAAAGTGTGCTCAGAACAAAAGAACGGTGTTTCCTACACATACGGACCATTGCTAGTTCAACTCTGCTTCTGAAACTGATACAAACCACTAGTCATCAAACATCCAATGCTTTTCAGTTAAGAGCGAGAAACATGTGAGCTTCGTAAACGATTTATATTCATTTGAGCTGAAAAGTGACTGCATTTACCTGAAAAGATTTATTGCTTGTAGGAAGACACAGAGCATGGGATTTAACTCCATTTCTGAAGGGAAACACACAGCACAGTTCTCATCCATGAAACAAACTCTGCTTTAGATCAATAAGCACGCTCCTTCTTTCTAAGAGACTCTAATACAGCAGGAAACGTGACTGTGGATAGAACAAAATAACGATGTTTCCTACACATACGGACCATATCTAGGTCAACTCTTCTTCTGAAACTGATACAAACCAAAGTTCCTCTAACATGCAATGCCTTCCAGTTAAGAGCGAGAAACGTGTGATCTTCGTAAATGATTTATATTCATTTGAGCTGAAAAGTGACTGAGTTTACCTGAAAGGATGTCTTGCTTGTAGGAAGACACAGAGCCTGGGATTTAACTCCATTTCTGAAGGGAAACACACAGCACAGTTCTCATCCATGAAACACACTCTGCTTTAGAGCAAGAAGCACACTCTTGCTTTCTAACAATCTCTAATACAGCAGGAAACGTGAATGTGGTCAGAACAAAATAACGGTGTTTCCTACACGTACGGACCATATCTAGGTCAACTCTTCTTCTGAAACTGATATAAACCACAGTTCCTCTAACATGCAATGCTTTTCAGTTAAGAGCAAGAAACGTGTGAGCTTTGAGAACGATGTAGCTTCCTTTGAGCTGAAAAGTGACTGAGTTTACTTGAAAAAATGTCTTGCATGTAGGAAGACACAGAGCCTGGGATTTAACTGCATTACTTAAGGGAAACACACAGCCAAGTTCTGATCCATGAAAAACAGCCTGCTTTAGAGCAAGAAGCATGCTCTTGCTTTCTAGTGTCTCTAAAAGAGCCAGAAACTTGAGGGTACTCATAACAAAGGAACAGTGTTTCCTGCACATACGGACCATTGCTAGTTCAACTCTTCTTCTGAAACTGATACAAACCACAGGTCCTCTAACATCCAATGCTTTACAGTTAAGAGCAACAAACTTGTGAACTATGTGAACGATGTAGCTTTGTTTGAGTGCAAGGTGACTGAGTTTACGTGAAATGAAGTCATGATTGTAGGAAGATACAGAGCCTGTGATTTAACTCCATTTCTGAATTGAAACACACAACACAGTTCTCACGAGGAAACACATTCTGCATATAGGAAGAAGTACACTCTTGCTTTCTAGAGTCTGTAATATAGCAGGAAAAGTGAGTGAGCTCAGAAAAAAGAACGGTGTTTCCTACACATATGGACCATAGCTAGTACAGCTCTGCTTCTGAAACTGATACAAACCACAAGTCATCTAACATCCAATGCTTTTCAGTTAAGAGCAAGAAACGTGTGAGCTACGTAAACAATTTATATTCATTTGAGATGAAAAGTGACTGCGTATACCTGAACTGATGTCTTGCTTGCAGGAAGACACGTGGCCTGGAATTTAACTCCATTTCTGAAGGGAAACATGCAGCACAGTTCTCATCCATGAAACACACTGTGCTTTAGAGCAAGAAGCACGCACTTTTTTCTAAGTGTCTGAAATACAGCAGGAAACTTGACTGTGGTCAGAACAAATTAACGGTGTTTCCTACTCATACGGACCATATCTAGGTCAACTCTTCTTCTGCAACTGATAGAAAGCACAGTTCCATTAACATGCAATGCTTTCAAGTTAAGAGAGAGAAACGTGTGAGCTTCGTGAACGATGTAGCTTCCTTTGAGCTGAAAAGTGACTGAGTTCACTTGAAAAAATGTCTTGCTTGTAGGACGACACAGAGCCTGGGATTTAACTCCATTTCTGAAGGGAAACACACAGCACAGTTCTCATCCTTGAAACATACTCTGCTTTAGAGCAAGAAGCACCCTCTTGCTTTCTAATAGTCTCTAATACAGCAGTTTACGTGACTTTGGTCAGAACAAAATAATGGTGTTTCCTACATGTACGGACCATATCTAGGTCAACTCTTCTTCTGAAACTGATACAAACCACAGTTCCTCTAAAATGCAATGCCTTCCAGTTAAGAGCGAGAAATGTTTGAGTTCGTGAACGATGTATCTTCCTTTGAGCTGAAAAGCGACTGAGTTTACTTGAAAATATGTCTTGCTTGTAGGAAGACACAGAGCCTGGGATTTAACTGCATTACTTAAGGGAAACACACAGCCAAGTTCTGATCCATGAAAAACACCCTGCTTTAGAGCAAGAAGCATGCTCTTGCTTTCTAGTGTCTCTAAAAGAGCCAGAAACTTGAGGGTACTCAGAACAAAAGAACGTTGTTTCCTGCACATACCGACCATTGCTAGATCAACACTGTTTCTGAAAATGATACAAACCTCACGTCCTCTGACATCCAATGCTTTACATTTAAGAGCAAGAAACGTGTGAGCTACGTGTATGATGTAGCTTTGTTTGAGTTGAAAGGTGACTGAGTTTATTTGAAATGAAGTATTGCTTGTAGGAAGATACAGAGCGTGAAATTTAACTCCATTACTGAAGGGAAACACACAGCACAGTTCTCACGATGAAACACACTCTGTGTATAGGAAGAAGCACGCTCTTGCTTTCTAGAGTCTCTAATACAGCAGGAAACGTGACTGTGGTCAGAACAAAATAACGGTGTTTCCTACACGTACGGACCATATCTAGGTCACCTCTTCTTCTGCAACTAATACAAAGCACAGTTCCATTAACATGCAATGCTTTCAAGTTAAGAGCGAGAAACGTTTGAGCTTTGTAAACGATTTATATTCATTTGAGCTGAAAAGTGACTGAGTTTACCTGAAATGATGTCTTGCTTGCAGGAAGACATGGGGCCTGGAATTCAACTCCATTTCTGAAGGGAAACACGCAGCACAGTTCTCATCCATGAAACACACTCTGCTTTAGAGCAAGAAGCACAAAGTTTCTTTCTAAGTGTCTCTAATACAGCAGGAAACTTGACTGTGGTCCGAACAAAATAACCGTGTTTCCTAAACATACCGACCATTGCTAGTTCAACTCTGCTTCTGAAACTGATACAAACCACATGTCCTCTAACATCCAATGCTTTAGAGTTAAGAGCAAGAAACGTGTGAGCTACGTGTACAATGTAGATTTGTTTGAGTGCAAGGTGACTGAGTTTACGTGAATTGAAGTATTGCTTGTAGGAAGATACAGAGCCTGTGATTTAACTCCATTTCTGAAGGGAAACATAAAGCACAGTTCTCACGATGAAACACACTCTGCGTATAGGAAGAAGCACGCTCTTGCTTTCTAGAGTCTCTAATAGAGCAGGAAACGTGAGTGTGCTCAGAACAAAAGAACAGTGTTTCCTACATATACGGACCATTGCTAGTTCAACTCTGCTTCTGAAAGTGATACAACACACAAGTCTGCTAACATCCAATGCTTTTCAGTTAAGAGCGAGAAACGTGTGATCTTCGTAAATGATTTATATTCATTTGAGCTGAAAAGTGACTGAGTTTACCTGAAACGATGTCTTGCTTGTAGGAAGACACAGAGCCTGGGATTTAACTCCATTTCTGAAGGGAAACACACAGCACAGTTCTCATCCATGAAACACACTCTGCTTTAGAGCAAGAAGCACGCTCTTGCTTTCTAAGTGTCTCTAGTACAGCAGGAAACGTGACTGTGGTCAGAACAATATAACGGTGTTTCCTAAACATACAGATCATATCTATGTCAACTCTTCTTCTGAAACTGATACAAACCACAGTTCCTCTAACATGCAATGCTTTTCTCTTAAGAGCAAGAAACGTGTGAGCTTTGTGAACGATGTAGCTTCCTTTGAGCTGAAAAGTGACTGAGTTTACTTGAAAAAATGTCTTGCATGTAGGAAGACACAGAGCCTGGGATTTCACAGCATTTCTTAAGGGAAACACACAGCACAGTTCTCATCCATGAAACACACTCTGCTTTAGAACAAAAAGCACGCTCTTGCTTTCTAAGTGTCTCTAATACAGCAGGAAACGTGACTGTGGTCAGAACAAAATAACGGTGTTTCCTACACATACGCACCATATGTAGGTCAACCTTTCTTCTGCAACTGATGCAAAGCAGAGTTCCATTAACATGCATTGCTTTCAAGTTAAGAGCGAGAAACATGTGAGCTTCGTGAACGATGTAGCTTCCTTTGAGCTGAAAAGTGACTGCATTTACTAGAAAAGACGTCTTGCATGTAGGAAGACACAGAGCCTGGGATTTAACTCCATTACTGAAGGGAAACACACAGCACAGTTCTCATCCATGAAACACACTCTGCTTTAGAGCAAGAAGCACACTCTTGCTTTCTAACAGTCTCTAACACAGCAGGAAACGTGACTGTGGTCAGAAAAAATTAACGGTGTTTCCTACACGTACGGACCATATCTAGGTCAACTCTTCTTCTGAAACTGATACAAACCACAGTTCCTCTAACATGCAATGCTTTTCAGTTAAGAGGAAGAAACATGTGAGCTTTGTGAACGATGTAGCTTCCTTTGAGCTGAAAAGTGACTCAGTTTACTTGAAAAAATGTCTTGCTTGTAGGAAGACACAGAGCCTGGGATTTAATTGCATTACTTAAGGGAAACACACAGCCAAGTTCTGATCCATGAGAAACACCCTGCTTTAGAGCAAGAAGCATGCTCTTGCTTTCTAGTTTCTCTAAAAGAGCCAGAAACTTGAGGGTACTCAAAACAAAAGAACGTTGTTCCCTGCACATACCGACCATTGCTAGATCAACACTGTTTCTGAAAATGATACAAACCTCACGTCCTCTGAAATCCAATGCTTTACATTTAAGAGCAAGAAACGTGTGAGCTACGTGTATGATGTAGCTTTGTTTGAGTTGAAAGATGACTGAGTTTATTTGAAATGAAGTATTGCTTGTAGGAAGATACAGAGCCTGAAATTTAAATCCATTACTGAAGGGAAACACACAGCACAGTTCTCACGATGAAACACACTCTGTGTATAGGAAGAAGCACGCTCTTGCTTTCTAGAGTCTCTAATACAGCAGGAAACGTGACTGTGGTCAGAACAAAATAACGGTGTTTCCTACACGTACGGACCATATCTAGGTCACCTCTTCTTCTGCAACTAATACAAAGCACAGTTCCATTAACATGCAATGCTTTCAAGTTAAGAGCGAGAAACGTTTGAGCTTCGTAAACGATTTATATTCATTTGAGCTGAAAAGTGACTGAGTTTACCTGAAATGATGTCTTGCTTGCAGGAAGACATGGGGCCTGGAATTCAACTCCAATTCTGAAGGGAAACACGCAGCACAGTTCTCATCCATGAAACACACTCTGCTTTAGAGCAAGAAGCACAAAGTTTCTTTCTAAGTGTCTCTAATACAGCAGGAAACTTGACTGTGGTCCGAACAAAATAACCGTGTTTCCTACACATACCGACCATTGCTAGTTCAACTCTGCTTCTGAAACTGATACAAACCACATGTCCTCTAACATCCAATGCTTTAGAGTTAAGAGCAAGAAACGTGTGAGCTACGTGTACAATGTAGATTTGTTTGAGTGCAAGGTGACTGAGTTTACGTGAATTGAAGTATTGCTTGTAGGAAGATACAGAGCCTGTGATTTAACTCCATTTCTGAAGGGAAACATAAAGCACAGTTCTCACGATGAAACACACTCTGCGTATAGGAAGAAGCACGCTCTTGCTTTCTAGAGTCTCTAATAGAGCAGGAAACGTGAGTGTGCTCAGAACAAAAGAACAGTGTTTCCTACATATACGGACCATTGCTAGTTCAACTCTGCTTCTGAAAGTGATACAACACACAAGTCTGCTAACATCCAATGCTTTTCAGTTAAGAGCGAGAAACGTGTGATCTTCGTAAATGATTTATATTCATTTGAGCTGAAAAGTGACTGAGTTTACCTGAAACGATGTCTTGCTTGTAGGAAGACACAGAGCCTGGGATTTAACTCCATTTCTGAAGGGAAACACACAGCACAGTTCTCATCCATGAAACACACTCTGCTTTAGAGCAAGAAGCACGCTCTTGCTTTCTAAGTGTCTCTAGTACAGCAGGAAACGTGACTGTGGTCAGAACAATATAACGGTGTTTCCTAAACATACAGATCATATCTATGTCAACTCTTCTTCTGAAACTGATACAAACCACAGTTCCTCTAACATGCAATGCTTTTCTCTTAAGAGCAAGAAACGTGTGAGCTTTGTGAACGATGTAGCTTCCTTTGAGCTGAAAAGTGACTGAGTTTACTTGAAAAAATGTCTTGCATGTAGGAAGACACAGAGCCTGGGATTTCACAGCATTTCTTAAGGGAAACACACAGCACAGTTCTCATCCATGAAACACACTCTGCTTTAGAGCAAGAAGCACGCTCTTGCTTTCTAAGTGTCTCTAATACAGCAGGAAACGTGACTGTGGTCAGAACAAAATAACGGTGTTTCCTACACATACGCACCATATGTAGGTCAACCTTTCTTCTGCAACTGATGCAAAGCAGAGTTCCATTAACATGCATTGCTTTCAAGTTAAGAGCGAGAAACATGTGAGCTTCGTGAACGATGTAGCTTCCTTTGAGCTGAAAAGTGACTGCATTTACTAGAAAAGACGTCTTGCATGTAGGAAGACACAGAGCCTGGGATTTAACTCCATTACTTAAGGGAAACACACAGCACAGTTCTCATCCATGAAACACACTCTGCTTTAGAGCAAGAAGCACACTCTTGCTTTCTAACAGTCTCTAACACAGCAGGAAACGTGACTGTGCTCAGAACAAAATAACGGTTTTTCCTACACGTACGGACCATATCTAGGTCAACTCTTCTTCTGAAACTGATACAAACCACAGTTCCTCTAACATGCAATGCTTTTCAGTTAAGAGCAAGAAACGTGTGAGCTTTGTGAACGATGTAGCTTCCTTTGAGCTGAAAAGTGACTGAGTTTACTTGAAAATATGTCTTGCTTGTAGGAAGACACAGAGCCTGGGATTTAACTGCATTACTTAAGGGAAACACACAGCCAAGTTCGAATCCATGAAAAACACCCTGCTTTAGAGCAAGAAGCATGCTCTTGCTTTCTAGTGTCTCTAAAAGAGCCAGAAACTTGAGGGTACTCATAACAAAGGAACAGTGTTTCCTGCACATACGGACCATTGCTAGTTCAACTCTTCTTCTGAAACTGATATAAACCACAGGTCCTCTAACATCCAATGCTTTACAGTTAAGAGCAACAAACTTGTGAACTATGTGAACGATGTAGCTTTGTTTGAGTGCAAGGTGACTGAGTTTACGTGAAATGAAGTCATGATTGTAGGAAGATACAGAGCCTGTGATTTAACACCATTTCTGAATTGAAACACACAACACAGTTCTCACGAGGAAACACATTCTGCGTATAGGAAGAAGCACACTCTTCTTTTCTAGAGTCTCTAATATAGCAGGAAAAGTGAGTGAGCTCAGAAAAAAGAACGGTGTTTCCTACACATATGGACCATATGTAGGTCAACCTTTCCTCTGCAACTGATGCAAAGCAGAGTTCCATTAACATGCATTGCTTTCAAGTTAAGAGCGAGAAACATGTGAGCTTCGTGAACGATGTAGCTTCCTTTGAGCTGAAAAGTGACTGCATTTACTAGAAAAGATGTCTTGCATGTAGAAAGACACAGAGCCTGGGATTTAACTCCATTTCTGAAGGGAAACAGACAGCACAGTTGTCACGAAGAAACACACTCTGCGTATAGGAAGAAGCACGCTCTTGCTTTCTAGAGTCTCTAGTAGTGCAGGAAAAGTGAGTGTGCTCAGAACAAAAGAACGGTGTTTCCTACACATACAGACAATAGCTAGTTCAACTCTGCTTCTGAAACTGATACAAACCACAAGTCATCTAACATCCAATGCTCTTCACTTAAGAGTGAGAAACGTGTGAGCTTCGTAAACGATTTACATTCATTTCAACTGAAAAGTGACTGCATATACCTGAAATGATGTCTTGCTTGTAGGAAGACACAGAGCCTGGAATTTAACTCCATTTCTGAAGGCAAACACACATCACAGTTCTCATCCATGAAACACACTCTGCTTTAGAGCAAGAAGCACGGTCTATCTTTCTATGAGACTCTAATACAACAGAAAACGTGACTATGGTCAGAAAAATATAACGGTGTTTCCTACACAGACGGACCATATCTAGGTCAATTCTTCTTCTGAAACTGATACAAACCACAGTGCCTCTAACATTCAATGCTTTCAAGTTAAGAGCGAGAAATATGTGAGCTTCATGAACGATGTAGCTTCCTTTGAGCTGAATAGTGACTGAGTTTACCTGAAAAGATGTCTTGCTTGTAGGAAGACACAGAGCCTGGGATTTAACTCCATTTCTCAAGGGATCCAGACATCACAGTTCTCATCCATGAAACTCACTCTGCTTTAGAGCAAGAAGCATGCTCTTGCTTTCTAAGAGTCTATAATAGAGCAGGAAACGTGACTGGGGTCAGAACAAAAGAACTGTGTTTCCTACACATACGGACCTTTGCTAGTTCACCTCTGCTTCTGAAACTGATACTAACCACAGTTCCTCTAACATGCAATGCTTTCCAGTTAAGAGTGAGAAACTAGTGAGATTCGTGAACGGTGTAGCTTCCTTAGAGCTGAAACCTGACTTAGTTTACCTGAAAACATGTCTTGCTTGTAGGAAGACACAGAGCCTGGGATTTAATTGCATTTCTGAAGGGAAAAACACACCACAGTTCACATGAGGAAACACACTCTGCGTATAGGAAGAAGCACGCTCTTGCTTTCTAGAGTCTCTAATAGAGCCAGAAACATGAGGGTGCTCTGAAAAAAATAACGGTGTTTCCTACATATATGGACCATTGCTAGTTCAACTCTACTTCTGAAACTGATCAAAACCACAAGTCATCTAACATCCAATGCTATTCAGTTAAGAGCGAGAAACTTGTGATCTTCGTAAACGATTTATATTCATTTGAGCTGAAAAGTGACTGCCATTACCTGAAATGATGTCTTGCTTGTATTAAGACCTTGAGCCTGGTATTTAACTCCATTTCTGAAGGGAAACACACAGCACAGTTCTCATCCATAAAACACATTCTGCTTTAGAGCAAGAGCACGTTCTTGCTTTCTAAGAGTCTCCAATACAGCAGGAAACGTGACTGTGGTCAGAACAAAATAACGGTGTTTCCTACACATACGGACCATATCTAGGTCAACTCTTCTTCTGAAACTGATACAAACCACAGTTCCTCTAACATGCAATGCTTTCCAGTTAAGAGCGAGAAACTTGTGAGCTTCGTGAACAATGTAGCTTTGTTTGAGGTGAAAGGAGACTGAGTTTATGTGAAACGAAGTCTTGCTTGTAGGAAGATACAGAGCCTGTAATTTAACTCCATTTCTGAAGGGAAACACACAGCACAGTTCTCATCCATGAAACACACTCTGCTTTAGAGCACGAAGCATGCTCTTGCTTTCTTGAGTCTCTAATAAAGCCGGAAACATGAGGGTGCTCTGACAAAATAACGGTGTTTCCTACATATACGGACCATTGCTAGTTCAACTCTGCTTCTGAAAGTGATCCAAACCACAAGTCATCTAACATCCATGCTTTTCAGTTAAGAGCAAGAAACATGTGAGCTTCGTAAACGATTTATATTCATTTGAGCTGATAATTGACTGCGTTTAACTGAAATGATGTCTTGCTAGTAGGAAGACACAGAGCCTGGGATTTAACTCCATTTCTGAAGGGAAACACACAGCACAGTTCTCACGAGGAAACACACTCTGCGTATAGGAAGAAGCACGCTCTTGCTTTCTAGAGACTCTAATAGTACAGGAAACGTGAGTGTGCTCAGAACAAAAAACGGTGTTTCCTACACATACGGACCATAGCTAGATCAACTCTGCTTCTGAAACTGATACAACCACAAGTCATCTAACATCCAATGCTTTTCAGTTAAGAGGGAGAACCGTGTGAACTTCGTAAACGATTTATATTCATTTGAGCTGAAAAGTGACTGTATTTACCTGAAATGATGTCTTGCTTGTAAGAAGACACAGAGCCTGGAATTTAACTCCATTTCTGAAGTGAAACACACAGCACAGTTCTCACCATTAAACACAATCTGCGTATAGGAAGAAGCGAGCTCATGCTTTCTAGATTCCCTAGTAGAGCAGGAAACGTGAGTGTGCTCAGAAAAAAATAATTGAGTTTCCTACACATAAAGACCATATCTAGTCCAACTCTGCTTCTGAAACTGATACCAACCACAGGTCCTCTAATATCCAATACTTTTCATTTAGAGTAAGAAACAGGTGAGCTACGTAAAAGATGTAGTTTGTTTGAGTGCAAGGTGACTGAGTTTACGTGAAATGAAGTATTGCTTGTAGGAAGACACAGAGCCTGGGATTTAACTCCATTTCTGAAGGGAAACACACAGCACAGTTGTCCTCCATGAAACACACTCTGCTTTAGAGCAAGAAGCACGCTCTTCCTTTCAAGAGTATCTAATAGAGTCAGAAACTTGACAGTGTGCTCAGAAAAAAAGAACGGTGTTTCCTACACATACAGACCATAGCTAGTTCAACTCTGGTTCTGAAACTGATATAAACCACAAGTCATCTAACATTCAATGCTTCTCAATTAAGAGCGATAAACGTGTGAGCTTCGTAAATGATTTATATTCATTTGAACTGAAAAGTGACTGAATATATCTGAAATGATGTCTTGCTTGTAGGAAGACAGAGAGCCTGGAATATATCTCCATTTCTGAAGGGAAACACACAGCACAGTTCTCATCCATGAAACACACTCTGCTTTAGAGCAAGAAGCACGTTCTTGCATTCTAAGAGTTTCTAATCCAGCAGGAAACGTTACTGGGGTCAGAACAAAAGAACTGTATTGCCTACACATAGGGACCATTGCTAGTTCAACTCTGCTTCTTAAACTGATACAAACCACAGGTCCTCTAACGTCCAATGCTTTACAGTTAAGAGCAAGAAACGTGTGAGTTTTGTAAACGATTTATATTCACTTGAGCTGAAAAGTGACTGCATTTACCTAAATGATGTCTTGCTTGTAGGAAGACACAGAGCCTGGAATTTAACTCCATTTCTGAAGGGAAACACACCGCACAGTTCTCATCCATGAAACACACTCTGATTTAGAGCAAGAAGCACGCTCTTGCTTTCTAAGAGTCTCTAATAGAGCAGGAAATGTGACTGTCATCAGAACAAAATAACGGTGTTTCCTACACATACGGACCATATCTAGGTCAACTCTTCTTCTGAAACTGATACAAACCACAGTTCCTCTAACATGCAATGCTTTCCAGTTAAGAGTGAGAAACTTGTGAGCTTCGTGAACGATGTAGCTTCCTTAGAGCTGAGAAGTGACTGAGTTTACCTGAAAACATGTCTTGCTTGTAGGAAGTTCAGAGCCTGGGATTTAACTCCATTTCTGAAGGGAAACACACAGCACAGTTCTCATCCATGAAACACACTCTGCTTAGAGCACGAAGCATGCTCTTGCTTTCTAGAGTCTCTAATAGAGGCAGAAACATGAGGGTGCTCTGAAAAAAATAACGGTGTTTCCTACATATATGGACCATTGCTAGTCCAACTCTGCTTCTGAAACTGATACAAACCACAAGTCATCTAACATCCAATGCTTTTCAGTAAAGAGCAAGAAACGTGTGAGCTTCGTAAACGATTTATATTCATTTGAGTTGAAAAGTGACTGCGTTTACCTGAAATGATGTCTTGCTTATAGGAAGACACAGAGCCTGGAATTTAACTCCATTTCTGAACGGAAACACACAGCACAGTACTCATCCATGAAACACACTCTCCTTTAGAGCACGAAGCATGCTCTTGCTTTCCAGATACTCTAATAGAGCCAGAAACTTGAGGGTTCTCAGAACAAAAGAACGGTGTTTCCTTCACATACGGACCATTGCTAGTTCAACTCTGCTTCTAAAACTGATACAAACCACAGTTCCTCTAACATGCAATGCTTTACAGTTAAGAGTGAGAAACTAGTGAGAATCGTGAACGATGTAGCTTCCTTAGAGCTGAAAAGTGACTTAGTTTACCTGAAAACATGTCTTGCTTGTAGGAAGACAGAGATCCTGGGATTTAACTCCATTTCTGAAGGGAAACACACACTACAGTTCTCACAAGGAAACACACTCTGCGTATAGGAAGAAGCACGCTCTTGCTTTCTAGAGTCTCTAATAGTGCAGGAAACGTGAGTGTGCTCAGAACAAAATAACGGTGTTTCCTACACATACAGACCATAGCTAGTTCAACTCTGCTTCTGAAACTGATAGAAACCACAAGTCATCTAACATCCAATGCTTTTCAGTTAAGAGTGAGAAACGTGTGAGCTTCGTAAACGATTTATGTTCATTTGAGCTGAAAAGTGACTGCATTTACCTGATATGATGTCATGCTTGTAGGAAGATACAGAGCCTGTAATTTAACTCCATTTCTGAAGGGAAACACACAGCACAGTTCTCATCCATGAAACACACTCTGCTTTAGAGCACGAAGCATGCTCTTGCTTTCTTGAGTCTCTAATAAAGCCGGAAACATGAGGGTGCTCTGACAAAATAACGGTGTTTCCTACATATACGGACCATTGCTAGTTCAACTCTGCTTCTGAAAGTGATCCAAACCACAAGTCATCTAACATCCATGCTTTTCAGTTAAGAGCAAGAAACATGTGAGCTTCGTAAACGATTTATATTCATTTGAGCTGATAATTGACTGCGTTTAACTGAAATGATGTCTTGCTAGTAGGAAGACACAGAGCCTGGGATTTAACTCCATTTCTGAAGGGAAACAGACAGCACAGTTCTCACGAGGAAACACACTCTGCGTATAGGAAGAAGCACGCTCTTGCTTTCTAGAGACTCTAATAGTACAGGAAACGTGAGTGTGCTCAGAACAAAAAACGGTGTTTCCTACACATACGGACCATAGCTAGATCAACTCTGCTTCTGAAACTGATACAACCACAAGTCATCTAACATCCAATGCTTTTCAGTTAAGAGGGAGAACCGTGTGAACTTCGTAAACGATTTATATTCATTTGAGCTGAAAAGTGACTGTATTTACCTGAAATGATGTCTTGCTTGTAAGAAGACACAGAGCCTGGAATTTAACTCCATTTCTGAAGTGAAACACACAGCACAGTTCTCACCATTAAACACAATCTGCGTATAGGAAGAAGCGAGCTCATGCTTTCTAGAGTCCCTAGTAGAGCAGGAAACGTGAGTGTGCTCAGAAAAAAATAATTGAGTTTCCTACACATAAAGACCATATCTAGTCCAACTCTGCTTCTGAAACTGATACCAACCACAGGTCCTCTAATATCCAATACTTTTCATTTAGAGTAAGAAACAGGTGAGCTACGTAAAAGATGTAGTTTGTTTGAGTGCAAGGTGACTGAGTTTACGTGAAATGAAGTATTGCTTGTAGGAAGACACAGAGCCTGGGATTTAACTCCATTTCTGAAGGGAAACACACAGCACAGTTGTCCTCCATGAAACACACTCTGCTTTAGAGCAAGAAGCACGCTCTTCCTTTCAAGAGTATCTAATAGAGTCAGAAACTTGACAGTGTGCTCAGAAAAAAAGAACGGTGTTTCCTACACATACAGACCATAGCTAGTTCAACTCTGCTTCTGAAACTGATATAAACCACAAGTCATCTAACATTCAATGCTTCTCAATTAAGAGCGATAAACGTGTGAGCTTCGTAAATGATTTATATTCATTTGAACTGAAAAGTGACTGAATATACCTGAAATGATGTCTTGCTTGTAGGAAGACAGAGAGCCTGGAATATATCTCCATTTCTGAAGGGAAACACACAGCACAGTTCTCATCCATGAAACACACTCTGCTTTAGAGCAAGAAGCACGTTCTTGCATTCTAAGAGTTTCTAATCCAGCAGGAAACGTTACTGGGGTCAGAACAAAAGAACTGTATTGCCTACACATAGGGACCATTGCTAGTTCAACTCTGCTTCTTAAACTGATACAAACCACAGGTCCTCTAACGTCCAATGCTTTACAGTTAAGAGCAAGAAACGTGTGAGTTTTGTAAACGATTTATATTCACTTGAGCTGAAAAGTGACTGCATTTACCTAAATGATGTCTTGCTTGTAGGAAGACACAGAGCCTGGAATTTAACTCCATTTCTGAAGGGAAACACACCGCACAGTTCTCATCCATGAAACACACTCTGATTTAGAGCAAGAAGCACGCTCTTGCTTTCTAAGAGTCTCTAATAGAGCAGGAAATGTGACTGTCGTCAGAACAAAATAACGGTGTTTCCTACACATACGGACCATATCTAGGTCAACTCTTCTTCTGAAACTGATACAAACCACAGTTCCTCTAACATGCAATGCTTTCCAGTTAAGAGTGAGAAACTTGTGAGCTTCGTGAACGATGTAGCTTCCTTAGAGCTGAGAAGTGACTGAGTTTACCTGAAAACATGTCTTGCTTGTAGGAAGTTCAGAGCCTGGGATTTAACTCCATTTCTGAAGGGAAACACACAGCACAGTTCTCATCCATGAAACACACTCTGCTTGGAGCACGAAGCATGCTCTTGCTTTCTAGAGTCTCTAATAGAGGCAGAAACATGAGGGTGCTCTGAAAAAAATAACGGTGTTTCCTACATATATGGACCATTGCTAGTCCAACTCTGCTTCTGAAACTGATACAAACCACAAGTCATCTAACATCCAATGCTTTTCAGTAAAGAGCAAGAAACGTGTGAGCTTCGTAAATGATTTATATTCATTTGAGTTGAAAAGTGACTGCGTTTACCTGAAATGATGTCTTGCTTATAGGAAGACACAGAGCCTGGAATTTAACTCCATTTCTGAACGGAAACACACAGCACAGTACTCATCCATGAAACACACTCTCCTTTAGAGCACGAAGCATGCTCTTGCTTTCCAGATACTCTAATAGAGCCAGAAACTTGAGGGTTCTCAGAACAAAAGAACGGTGTTTCCTTCACATACGGACCATTGCTAGTTCAACTCTGCTTCTAAAACTGATACAAACCACAGTTCCTCTAACATGCAATGCTTTACAGTTAAGAGTGAGAAACTAGTGAGAATCGTGAACGATGTAGCTTCCTTAGAGCTGAAAAGTGACTTAGTTTACCTGAAAACATGTCTTGCTTGTAGGAAGACAGAGATCCTGGGATTTAACTCCATTTCTGAAGGGAAACACACACTACAGTTCTCACAAGGAAACACACTCTGCGTATAGGAAGAAGCACGCTCTTGCTTTCTAGAGTCTCTAATAGTGCAGGAAACGTGAGTGTGCTCAGAACAAAATAACGGTGTTTCCTACACATACAGACCATAGCTAGTTCAACTCTGCTTCTGAAACTGATAGAAACCACAAGTCATCTAACATCCAATGCTTTTCAGTTAAGAGTGAGAAACGTGTGAGCTTCGTAAACGATTTATGTTCATTTGAGCTGAAAAGTGACTGCATTTACCTGAAATGATGTCATGCTTGTAGGAAGACACAGAGCCTGGGATTTAACTCCATATCTGAAGGGAAACACACAGCACAGTTCTCATCCATGAAACAAAACTCTGTTTTAGAGCAAGAAACACGTTCTTGCTTTCTAAGAGTCTCTAATACAGTAGGAAACGTGACTGTGGTCAGAACAAAATAACGGTGTTTCCTACACATACGGACCATACCAAGTCAACTCTTCTTCTGAAACTGATACAAACCACAGTTCCTCTAACATGCAATTCTTTCAAGTTAAGAGCGAGAAACGTGTGAGCTTCGTAAACGATTTATATTCATTTGAACTGAAAAGTGACTGCATATACCAGAAATGATGTCTTGCTTGTAGGAAGACACAGAGCCTGGAATTTAACTCCATTTCTGAAGGGAAATACACAGCACAGTTCTTATCCATGAAACACACTCTGCTTTACAGCAAGAAGCATGCTCTTGCTTTCCAGAGTCTCTAATAGAGCAAGATACTTGAGGGTACTCAGAACAAAAGAACGGTGTTTCCTACACATACGTACCATTGCTAGTTCAACTCTGCTTCTGAAACTGATACAAACCACACGTCCTCTAACATCCAATGCTTCACAGTTAATAGCAAGAAAAGTGTGAGCTACGTGAACAATGTAGCTTTGTTTGAGCTGAAAGGTGACTGAGTTTATGTGAAACGAAGTCTAGATTGTAGGAAGATACAGATCCCGTGATTTAACTCCATTTCTGAAAGGAAACACAATGCACAGTTCTCACGATGAATCACACTGTGCATATAGGGAGAAGCACGCTCTTGCTTTCTAGAGTCTCTAATAGAGCAGGAAACTTGAGTGTGCTCATAACAAAAGAACGGTGTTTCCTACACATACGGACCACTGCTAGTTCAACTCTGCTTCTGAAACTGATACAAACCACAAGTCATCTAACATCCAATGCTTTTCAGTTAAGAGCGAGAAACGTGTGAGCTTCGTAAACGATTTATATTCATTTGAGCTGAAAAGTGACTGCGTTTACCTGAAAATATGTCTTCTTGTAGGAAGACACGGGGCCTGGAATTTAACTCCATTTCTGAAGGGAAACACGCAGCACAGTTCTCATCCATGAAACACACTCTGCTTTAGAGCAAGAAGCACGCTCTTGCTTTCTAAGTGTCTCTAATACAGCAGGAAACGTGACTGTGGTCAGAACAAAATAACGGTCTTTCCTACATGTACGGACCATATCTAGGTCAACTCTTCTTCTGAAACTGATACAAACCACAGTTCCTCTAACAAGCTATGCTTTCCAGTTAAGAGCGAGAAACGTGTGAGCTTCGTGAACGATGTAGCTTCCTTTCAGCTGAAAAGAGACTGAGTTTACCTGAAAAGATGTCTTGCTTGTAGGAAGATACAGAGCCTGGGATTTAACTCCAAATATGAAGGGAAACACACAGCACAGTACTCATTCATGAAACGCACTCTGCTGTAGAGCAAGAAGCATGCTCTTGCTTTCCAGAGTCTCTAATAGAGCAAGATACTTGAGGGTACTCAGAACAAAAGAATGGTGTTACCTACACATACGTACCATTGCTAGTTCAACTCTGCTTCTGAAACTGGTACAAACCACACGTCCTCTAACATCCAATGCTTCACAGTTAATAGCAAGAAAAGTGTGAGCTACGTGAACAATGTAGCTTTGTCTGAGCTGAAAGCTGACTGATTTTACGTGAAACGAAATCTTGCTTGTAGGAAGACACAGAGCCTGGAATTTAACTCCATGTCTGAAGGGAAACACACTGCACAGTTCTCATCCTTGAACCACACTCTGCGTATAGGTAGAAGCACGATCTTGCTTCTAGAGTCTATAATAGAGTCAGAAACTTGAAAGTGTGCTCTGAACAAAAGAACGGTGTTTCCTACACATACGGAACATTGCTAGTTCAACTCTGCTTCTGAAACTGATACAAACCACAGGTCCTCTAACATCCAATGCTTTACAGTTAAGAGCAAGAAACGTGTGAGCTACGTGAACGATGTAGCTTTGTTTGAGCTGAAAGGTGACCGAGTTTACGTGCCAAAAGTCTTGCTTGTAGGAAGATACAGAGCCTGTGATTTAACTCTATTTCTGAAGGGAAACACACAGCACAGTTCTCACTATGGAACACATTCTGCGTATAGGAAGAAGCACTCTCTTGCTTTCTAGAGTCTCTAATAGTGCAGGAAACGTGAGTGTGCTCAGAACAAAAGAACGGAGTTTCCTACACATACAGACCATATCTAGTCCAACTCTGCTTCTGAAACTGATACAAACCACAGTTCCTCTAATATCCAATGCTTTTTAGTTAGAGCAAGAAATGTGTGAGCTAATTAAACGATGTAGCTTTGTTTGATCTGAAAGGTGAGTGAGATTACCTGAAACGACGTCTTGCTTGTAGGAAGACACAGAGCCTGGAATTTAACTCCATTTCGGAAGGGAAACACCCAGCACAGTTGTACTCCATGAAACACACTCTGCTTTAGAGCAAGAAGCACGCTCTTGCTTTCTAGAGTCTGTAATAGAGCCAGAAACTTGAAAGTGTGCTCAGAACAAAAGAACGGTGTTTCCTACATATACGGACCATTGCTAGTTCAACTCTGCTTCTGAAACTGATACAAACCACAAGTCATCTAACATCCAATGCTTTACATTTAAGAGCGAGAAACATGTGAGCTTCGTAAACGATTTATATTCATTTGAGCTGAAAAGTCACTCCAATAACCTGAAATGATGTCTTGCTTGTAGGAAGACACAGAGCCTGGAATTTAACTCCATTTCTGAAGGGAAACACACAGCACAGTTCTCATCCATGAAACACACTCTGCTTTAGAGCAAGAAGCACGCTCTTGCTTTCTAAGGGTCTCTAATACAGCAGGAAACGAGACTGTGGTCAGGACAAAATAACGGGGTTTCCTACACATATTGACCATATCTAGGTCAACTCTTCTTCTGAAACTGATACAAACCACAGTTCCTGTAAAATGTAAAGCTTTCCAGTTAAGAGAGAGAAAGTGTGAGCTTCGTGAACGATGTAGCTTCCTTTGAGCCTAAAAGTGAATGAGTTTACCTGATAATTTGTTTGGTTGTAGGAAGACACAGAGACTGGGATTTAACTCCATTTCTGAAGGGAAACACACAGCACAGTTCTCATCCATGAAACACACTCTGCTTTAGAGCAAGAAGCATGCTCTTGCTTTCTAGAGTCTATAATAGAGCCAGAAATTGAGGGTACTCAGAACAAAAGAACGGTGTTTCCTACACAAACGGACCATATCTAGTCCAACTGTGCTTCTGAAACTGATGCAAACCACAGGTCCTCTAACATCCAATGCTTTACAGTTAAGAGCAAGAAACGTGTGAGCTACGTGAAGGATGTAGCTTTGTTTGATCTGACAGGTGACCCAGTTTACGTGCAAAAAGTCTTGCTTGTAGGAAGATACAGAGCCTGTGATTTAACTCTGTTTCTGAAGGGAAACACACATCACATTTCTCATCCATGAAACACACTCTGCGTATAGGAAGAAGCACGCTATTGCTTTCTAGAGTCTTAATAGACCAGGAAATGTGAGTGTGCTCAGAACAAAAGAAGGGAGTTTAATACAAATACGGACCATAGCTAGTTCAACTCTGCTTCTGAAACTGATACAAACCACAAGTCATCTAACATGCAATGCTTTTCAGTTAAGAGCGAGAAACGTGTGAGCTTCGTAAACGATTTATATTCATTTGAGCTGAAAAGTGACTGCGTTTACCTGAAATGATGTCTTGCTTGTAGGAAGACACAGATCCTGGAATTTAACTCCATTTCTGAAGGGAAACACACAGCACAGTTCTCATCCATGAAACACACTCTGTTTTAGAACACGAAGCATGCTCTTGCTTTCTAGAGTCTCAAAAAGAGCCAGAAATTGAGGGCACTATGAACAAAAGAACGGTGTTTCCTACACATATGGACCATTGCTAGTTCAACTCTGCTACTGAAACTGATACAAACCAAGGGCCTCTAACATCCAATGCTTTACAGTTAAGAGCAAGAAACATGTGAGCTACGTCAACGATGTAGCTTTGTCTGAGCTGAAAGCTGACTGAGTTTACGTGAAACGAAGTCTTGCTTGTAGGAAGACACAGAGCCTGGAATTTAACTCCATGTCTGAAGGGAAACACACAGCACAGTTCTCATCCTTGAACCACACTCTGCGTATAGGTAGAAGCACGCTCTTGCTTCTAGAGTCTATAATAGAGTCAGAAAATTGAAAGTGTGCTCAGAAAAAAAGAACGGTGTTTCCTACACATACGGACCATTGCTAGTTCAACTCTGCTTCTGAAACTGATACAAACCACAGGTCCTCTAACATCCAATGCTTTACAGTTAAGAGCAAGAAACGTGTGAGCTACGTGAACGATGTAGCTTTGTTTGAGCTGAAAGGTGACCAAGTTTAAATGAAAAAAGTCTTGCTTGTAGGAAGATACAGATCCTGTGATTTAACTCTATTTCTGAAGGGAAACACACAGCACAGTTCTCACGATGAAACACATTCTGCGTATAGGAAGAAGCACACTCTTGCTTTCCAGACTCTCTAATAGTGCAGGAAACGTTCGTGTGCTCAGAACAAAAGAACGGAGTTTCCTACACATACAGACCATATCTAGTCCAACTCTGCTTCTGAAACTGATACAAACCACTGTTCTTCTAATATCCAATGGTTTTTATTTAGAGCAAGAAACGTGTGAGCTAATTAAACGATGTAGCTTTCTTTGAGCTTAAAGGTGAGTGAGATTACCTGAAACAAAGACTGCCTGTAGGAGGACACAGAGCCTGGAATTTAACTCCATTTCTGAAGGGAAACACACAGCACAGTTGTCCTCCATGATACACACTCAGCTTTAGAGCAAGCAGCACGCTCTTGCTTTCTAGAGTCTCTAATTGAGCCAGAAACTTGAAAGTGTGCTCAGAACAAAAGAACGGTGTTTCCTACACATACGGACCATTGCTAGTTCAACTCTGCTTCTGAAACTGATACAAAGCACAAGTCATCTAACATCCAATGCTTTTCAGTTAAGAGCGAGAAACGTGTGAGCTTAGTAAACGATTTATATTCATTTGAGCTGAATAGTGACTGCGTTTACCTGAAATGATGACTTGCTTGTAGGAAGACACAGATCCTGGAATTTAACTCCACTTCTGAGGGGAAACACAAAGCACAGTACTCATCCATGAAACAAACTCTGCTTTAAAGCAAGAAGCATGCTCTTGCTTTCTTAGAGTCTCTAATACAGCAGGAAACATGACTGTGATCAGAACAAAATAACGGTGTTTCCTACACATACGGACCATATCTAGGTCAACTCTTCTTTTGAAACTGATACAAAGCACAGTTCCATTAACATGCAATGCTTTGAATTTAAGAGCGCGAAACGTGTGAGCTTCGTGAATGTTGTAGCTTCCTTTGAGCTGAAAAGTAACTGAGTTTACCTGAAAATATGTCTTGCTTGTAGGAAGAACCAGAGACTGGGAATTAACTCCAATTCAGAAGGGAAACACACAGCACAGTTCTCATCCATGAAACACACTCTGCTTTAGAGCAAGAAGCATGCTCTTGCTTTCTAGAGTCTATAATAGAGCCAGAAATTGAGGGTACTCAGAACAAAAGAACGGTGTTTCCTACACATACGGACCATTGCTAGTTCAACTCTGCTTCTGAAACAGATACAAACCACAGGTCCTCTAACATCCAATGCTTTACAGTTAAGAGCAAGAAACGTGTGAGCTACGTGAACGATGTAGCTTTGTTTGATCTGAAAGGTGACCGAGTTTACATGCAAAAAGTCTTGCTTGTAGGAAGATACAGAGCCTGTGATTTAACTCTATTTCTGAAGGGAAACACACAGCACAGTTCTCACGATGGAACACATTCTGCGTATAGGAAGAAGCACGCTCTTGCTTTCTAGAGTCTCTAATAGTGCAGGAAATGTGAGTGTGCTCAGAACACAAGAACGGAGTTTCCTACACATACAGACCATATCTAGTCCAACTCTGCTTCTGAAACTGATACAAACCACAGTTCCTCTAATATCCAATGCTTTTTAGTTAGAGCAAGAAACGTGTGAGCTAATTAAACCATGTAGCTTTGTTTGATCTGAAAGGTGAGTGAGATTACCTGAAATGAAGTCTTGCATGTAGGAAGAGACAGAGCCTGGAATTTAACTCCATTTCTGAAGGGAAACACACAGCACAGTTCTCCTCCGTGAAACACACTCTGCTTTAGAGCAAGAAGCACGCTCTTGCTTTCTAAGAGTCTCTAATACAGCAGGAAACGAGACCGTGGTCAGGACAAAATAACGGTGTTTCCTACACATACGGACCATATCTAGGTCAACTCTTCTTTTGAAACTGATACAAAGCACAGTTCCATTAACATGAAATGCTTTGAAGTTAAGAGGGCGAAACGTGTGAGCTTCGTGAATATTCTAGCTTCCTTTGAGCTGAAAATTGACTGAGTTTACGTGCAAAAAGTCTTGCTTGTAGGAAGAGACATATCCTGGAATTTAACTCCATTTCTGAAGGGAAACACACAGCACATTTCTCATCCATGAAACACACTCTGCTTATAGGAAGAAGCACGCTATTGCTTTCTAGAGTCTCTAATAGAGCAGGAAATGTGAGTGTGCTCAGAACAAAAGAACGGAGTTTCCTACACATACAGACCATAGCTAGTTCAACTCTGCTTCTGAAACTGATACAAAGCACAAGTCATCTAACATCCAATGCTTTTCAGTTAAGAGCGAGAAACGTGTGAGCTTAGTAAACGATTTATATTCATTTGAGCTGAATAGTGACTGCGTTTACCTGAAATGATGTCTTGCTTGTAGGAAGACACATAGCCTGGAATTTAACTCCATTTCTGAAGGGAAACACAAAGCACAGTACTCATCCATGAAACACACTCTGCTTTAGAGCAAGAAGCACGCTCTTGCTTTCTAAGAGTCTCTAATACAGCAGGAAACGTGACTGTGGTCAGAACAAAATAACGGTGTTTCCTACACATACGGACCATATCTAGGTCAACTCTTCTTTTGAAACTGATACAAAGCACAGTTCAATTAACATGCAATGCTTTGAATTTAAGAGCGTGAAACGTGTGAGCTTCGTGAATGTTGTAGCTTCCTTTGAGCTGAAAAGTGACTGCGTTTACCTGAAATGATGTCTTGCTTGTAGGAAGACACAGATCCTGGAATTTAACTCCATTTCTGAAGGGAAACACACAGCACAGTTCTCATCCATGAAACACACTCTGCTTTAGAACACGAAGCATGCTCTTGCTTTCTAGAGTCTCTAAAAGAGCCAGAAATTGAGGGCACTATGAACAAAAGAACGGTGTTTCCTACACATATGGACCATTGCTAGTTCAACTCTGCTACTGAAACTGATACAAACCAAGGGCCTCTAACATCCAATGCTTTACAGTTAAGAGCAAGAAACATGTGAGCTACGTCAACGATGTAGCTTTGTCTGAGCTGAAAGCTGACTGAGTTTATGTGAAACGAAGTCTTGCTTGTAGGAAGACACAGAGCCTGGAATTTAACTCCATGTCTGAAGGGAAACACACAGCCCAGTTCTCATCCTTGAACCACACTCTGCGTATAGGAAGAAGGACGCTATTGCTTTCTAGAGTCTCTAATAAAGCAGGAAACGTGAGTGCTCAGAACAAAAGAACGGTGTTTCCTATACATAAGGAACAGAAGTAGTTCAACTCTGCTTCTGAAACTGATACAAACCACAGTTCCTCTAATATCCAATGCTTTTCAGTTAGAGCAAGAAACATGTGAGCTTCGTAAAAGATGTAGCATTGTTTGAGCTAAAAGGTGAGTTAGTTTAACTGAAACGAAGTCTTGCTTGTATGAAAACACAGTGCTTGGGATTTAACTCCATTTCTGAAGGGAAACACACAGCACAGTTGTCATCCATGAAACACACTCTGCTTTAGAGCAAGAAGCATGCTCTTGCTTTCTAGAGTCTATAATAGAGCCAGAAATTGAGGGTACTCAGAACAAAAGAACGGTGTTTCCTACACATACGGACCATTGCTAGTTCAACTCTGCTTCTGAAACTGATACAAACCACAGGTCCTCTAACATCCAATGCTTTACATTTAAGAGCAAGACACGTGTGAGCTACGTGAACGATGTAGCTTTGTTTGAGCTGAAAGGTGACCGAGTTTACGTGCAAAAAGTCTTGCTTGTAGGAAGATACAGAGCCTGTGATTTAACTCTATTTCTGAAGGGAAACACACAGCACAGTTCTCACGATGAAACACATTCTGCGTATAGGAAGAAGCACGCTCTTGCTTTCTAGAGTCTCTAATAGTGCAGGAAACGTGATTGTGCTCAGAACAAAAGAACGGAGTTTCCTAAAAATACAGACCATATCTAGTCCAACTCTGCTTCTGAAACTGATACAAACCACAGTTCCTCTAATATCCAATGCTTTTTAGTTAGAGCAAGAAACGTGTGAGCTAATTACACGATGTAGCTTTGTTTGAGCTGAAAGGTGAGTGAGTTTACCAGAAACGAAGTCTTTCTTGTAGGAAGAGACAGAGCCTGGAATTTAACTCCATTTCTGAAGGGAAACACACAGCACAGTTCTCCTCCGTGAAACACACTCTGCTTTAGAGCAAGATGCACGCTCTTGCTTTCTAAGAGTCTCTAATACAGCAGGAAACGAGAATGTGGTCAGGACAAAATAACGGGGTTTCCTACACATACTGACCATATCTAGGTCAACTCTTCTTCTGAAACTCATACAAACCACAGTTCCTGTAACATGTAAAGCTTTCCAGTTAAGAGAGAGAAAGTGTGAGCTTCGAGAACGATGTAGCTTCCTTTGAGCCTAAAAGTGAATGAGTTTACCTGAAAAGTTTTTTGGTTGTAGGAAGACACAGATCCTGGGATTTAACTCCATTTCTGAATGGAAACACACAGCACAGTTCTCATCCATGAAACACACTCTGCTTCAGAACACGAAGCATGCTCTTGCTTTCTAGAGTCTCTAATAGAGCCAGAAATTGAGGGCACTCTGAACAAAAGAACGGTGTTTCCTACACATACGGAACATTGCTAGTTCAACTCTGCTACTGAAACTGATTCAAACCACAGGTCCTCTAACATCCAATGCTTTACAGTTAAGAGCAAGAAACGTGTGAGCTACGTGAACGATGTAGCTTTGTCTGAGCTGAAATCTGACTGAGTTTATGTAAACGAAGTCTTGCTTGTAGGAAGACACAGAGCCTAGAATTTAACTCCATGTCTGAAGGGAAACACACAGCACAGTTCTCATCCTTGAACCACACTCTGCATATAGGTAGAAGCACGCTCTTGCTTCTAGAGTCTATAATAGATTCAGAAACTTGAAAGTGTGCTCAGAACAAAAGAACTGTGTTTCCTACACATACGGACCATTGCTAGTTCAACTCTGCTTCTGAAACTGATACAAACCACAGGTCCTCTAACATCCAATGCTTACAGTTAAGAGCAAGAATCGTGTGAGCTGCGTGAACGATGTAGCTTTGTTTGAGCTGAAAGGTGACCGAGTTTACATGAAAAAAGTCTTGCTTGTAGGAAGTTACAGATCCTGTGATTTAACTCTATTTCTGAAGGGAAACACACAGCACAGTTCTCATCCATGAAACACTTTCTGCGTATAGGAAAAGCACGCTCTTGCTTTCTAGAGTCTCTAATAGAGCAGGAAATGTGAGTGTGCTCAGAACAAAAGAACGGTGTTTCCTACAAATACAGACCATATCTAGTCCAACTCTGCTTCTGAAACTGATACAAACCACAGTTCCTCTAATATCCAATGCTTTTTAGTTAGAGCAAGAAACGTGTGAGCTAATTAAACGATGTAGATTTGTTTGAGCTGAAAGGAGAGTGAGATTACCTGAAACGAAGTCTTGCTTGTAGGAAGACACAGAGCCTGGAATTTAACTCCATTTCTGAAGGGAAACACACAGCACAGTTCTCGTCCATGAAACACACTCTCCTTTAGAGCACAAAGCATGCTCTTGCTTTCTATAGTCTCTAATATTGCCCAAAACTTGAGGGTACGCTGAACAAAAGCACGGTGTTTCCTATACATACGGAACATAACTAGTTCAACTCTGCTTCTGAAACTGATACAAATCACAGGTCCTCTATCATCCAATGCTTTTCAGTTAAGAGCGAGAAACGTGTGAGCTTCGTGAACGATGTAGCTTCCTTTGAGCTGAAAAGTGACTGAGTTTATCTTGAAAGATGTCTTTCCTGTAGGAAGACACAGAGCCTGGGATTTAACTCCATTTCTGAAGGGAAACACACAGCACAGTTCTCATCCATGAAACACACTCTGCTTTAGAGCAAGAAGCACGCTCTTGCTTTCTAAGAGTCTCTAATACAGCAGGAAACGAGACCGTGGTCAGGACAAAATGACGGTGTTTCCTACACATACGGACCATATCTAGGTCAACTCTTCTTTTGAAACTGATACAAAGCACAGTTCCATTAACATGAAATGCTTTGAAGTTAAGAGGGCGAAACGTGTGAGCTTCGTGAATATTCTAGCTTCCTTTGAGCTGAAAATTGACTGAGTTTACCTGAAAATATGTCTTGCTTGTAGGAAGAACCAGAGACTGGGATTTAACTCCATTTCTGAAGGGAAACACACAGCACAGTTGTCATCCATGAAACACACTCTGCTTTAGAGCAAGAAGCATGCTCTTGCTTTCTAGAGTCTCTAATAGAGCCAGAAATTGAGGGTACTCAGAACAAAAGAACGGTGTTTCCTACACATAGGGACCATTGCTAGTTCAAATCTGGCTCTGAAACTGATACAAACCACAGGTCCTCTAACATCCAATGCTTTTCAGTTAAGAGCGAGAAACGTGTGAGCTTCGTAAACGATTTATATTCATTTGAGCTGAATAGTGACTGCGTTTACCTGAAATGATGTCTTGCTTGTAGGAAGACACAGAGCCTGTGATTTACCTCTATTTCTGAAGGGAAACACAAAGCACAGTACTCATCCATGAAACAAACTCTGCTTTAAAGCAAGAAGCATGCTCTTGCTTTCTTAGAGTCTCTAATACAGCAGGAAACGTGACTGTGGTCAGAACAAAATAACGGTGTTTCCTACACATATGGACCATATCTAGGTAAACTCTTCTTTTGAAACTGATACAAAGCACAGTTCAATTAACATGCAATGCTTTGAATTTAAGAGCGTGAAACGTGTGAGCTTCGTGAATGTTGTAGCTTCCTTTGAGCTGAAAAGTGACTGCGTTTACCTGAAATGATGTCTTGCTTGTAGGAAGACACAGATCCTGGAATTTAACTCCATTTCTGAAGGGAAACACACAGCACAGTTCTCATCCATGAAACACACTCTGCTTTAGAACACGAAGCATGCTCTTGCTTTCTAGAGTCTCTAAAAGAGCCAGAAATTGAGGGCACTATGAACAAAAGAATGGTGTTTCCTACACATATGGACCATTGCTAGTTCAACTCTGCTACTGAAACTGATACAAACCAAGGGCCTCTAACATCCAATGCTTTACAGTTAAGAGCAAGAAACATGTGAGCTACGTCAACGATGTAGCTTTGACTGAGCTGAAAGCTGACTGAGTTTACGTGAAACGAAGTCTTGCTTGTAGGAAGACACAGAGCCTGGAATTTAACTCCATTTCTGAAGGGAAACACAAAGCACAGTACTCATCCATGAAACAAACTCTGCTTTAAAGCAAGAAGCATGCTCTTGCTTTCTTAGAGTCTCTAATACAGCAGGAAACGTGACTGTGTTCAGAACAAAATAACGGTGTTTCCTACACATACGGACCATATCTAGGTCAACTCTTCTTTTGAAACTGATACAAAGCACAGTTCCATTAACATGCAATGCTTTGAATTTAAGAGCGCGAAACGTGTGAGCTTCGTGAATGTTGTAGCTTCCTTTGAGCTGAAAAGTAACTGAGTTTACCTGAAAATATGTCTTGCTTGTAGGAAGAACCAGAGACTGGGATTTAACTCCAATTCTGAAGGGAAACACACAGCACAGTTGTCATCCATGAAACACACTCTGCTTTAGAGCAAGAAGCATGCTCTTGCTTTCTAGAGACTATAATAGAGCCAGAAATTGAGGATACTCAGAACAAAAGAACGGTGTTTCCTACACATACGGACCATTGCTAGTTCAACTCTGCTTCTGAAACAGATACAAACCACAGGTCCTCTAATATCCAATGCTTTACAGTTAAGAGCAAGAAACGTGTGAGCTACGTGAACGATGTAGCTTTGTTTGATCTGAAAGGGGACGAGTTTACGTGCAAAAAGTCTTGCTCGTAGGAAGATACAGAGCCTGTGATTTAACTCTATTTCTGAAGGGAAACACACAGCACAGTTCTCACGATGGAACACATTCTGCCTATAGGAAGAAGCACGCTCTTGCTTTCTAGAGTCTCTAATAGTGCAGGAACCGTGAGTGTGCTCAGAACAAAAGAACGGAGTTTCCTACACATACAGACCATATCTAGTCCAACTCTGCTTCTGAAACTGATACAAACCACAGTTCCTCTAATATCCAATGCTTTTTAGTTAGAGCAAGAAACGTGTGAGCTAATTAAACGATGTAGCTTTTTTTGATCTGAAAGGTGAGTGAGATTACCTGAAATGAAGTTTGCTTGTAGGAAGACACAGAGCCTGGAATTTAACTCCATTTCTGAAGGGAAACACACAGCACAGTTGTCCTCCATGAAACACACTCTGCTTTAGAGCAAGAAGCACGCTCTTGCTTTCTAGAGTCTCTAATAGAGCCAGAAACTTGAAAGTGTGCTCAGAACAAAAGAACGGTGTTTCCTACATATACGGACCATTGCTAGTTCAAATCTGCTTCTGAAACTGATACAAACCACAAGTCATCTAACATCCAATGCTTTTCATTTAAGAGCAAGAAACATGTGAGCTTCGTAAACGATTTATATTAATTTGAGCTGAAAAGTGACTGCGTTTACCTGAAATGATGTCTTGCTTGTAGGAAGAGACAGAGCCTGGAATTTAACTCCATTTCTGAAGGGAAACACACAGCACAGTTCTCATCCATGAAACACACTCTGCTTTAGAGCAAGAAGCACGCTCTTGCTTTCTAAGAGTCTCTAATACAGCAGGAAACGAGACTGTGGTCAGGACAAAATACCGGGGTTTCCTACACATACTGACAACATCTAGGTCAACTCTTCTTCTGAAACTGATACAAACCACAGTTCCTGTAACATGTAAAGCTTTCCAGTTAAGAGAGAGAAAGTGTGAGCTTCGTGAACGATGTAGCTTCCTTTGAGCCTAAAAGTGAATGAGTTTACCTGAAAATTTGTTTGGTTGTACGAAGATACAGAGCCGGGGATTTAACTCCATTTCTGAAGGGAAACACACAGCAAAGTTCTCACCCATGAAACACACTCTGCTTTAGAGCACAAAGCATGCTCTTGCTTTCTATAGTCTCTAATATTGCCCGACACTTGAGGGTACGCTGAACAAAAGCACGGTGTTTCCTATACATACGGAACATAACTAGTTCAACTCTGCTTCTGAAACTGATACAAATCACAGGTCCTCTATCATCCAATGCTTTTCAGTTAAGAGCGAGAAACGTGTGAGCTTCGTGAACGATGTAGCTTCCTTTGAGCTGAAAAGTGACTGAGTTTATCTTGAAAGATGTCTTTCCTGTAGGAAGACACAGAGCCTGGGATTTAACTCCATTTCTGAAGAGAAACACACAGCACAGTTCTCATCCATGAAACACACTCTGCTTTAGAGCAAGAAGCATGCTCTTGCTTTCTAAGATTCTCTAATACAGCAGGAAACGAGACTGTGGTCAGGACAAAATAACGGTGTTTCCTACACATACAGACCATATCTAGTTCAACTCTTCTTTTGAAACTGATACAAAGCACAGTTCCATTAACATGAAATGCTTTGAAGTTAAGAGCGCCAAACGTGTGAGCTTCGTGAATGTTGTAGCTTCCTTTGAGCTGAAAATAGACTGAGTTTACCTGAAAATATGTCTTGCTTGTAGGAAGAACCACAGACTGGGATTTAACTCCATTTCTGAAGGGAAATACAAAGCACAGTTGTCATCCATGAAACACACTCTGCTTTAGAGCACAAAGCATGCTCTTGCTTTCTATAGTCTCTAATATTGCCGGAAACTTGAGGGTACGCTGAACAAAGCACGGTGTTTCTTACACATACGGGCCATTGCTAGTTGAACTCTGCTTCTTATACTGATACAAACCACAAGTCACCTAACATCCAATGCTTTTCAGTTAAGAGCAAGAAACGTGTGAGCTTTGTAAATGATTTATATTCATTTGAGCTGAAAAGTGACTGCGTTTACCTGAAACGAAGTCTTGCTTGTAGGAAGACACAGAGCCTGGAATTTAAATCCATGTCTGAAGGGAAACACACAGCACAGTTCTCATCCTTGAACCACACTCTGCGTATAGGTAAAAGCACGCTCTTGCTTCTAGAGTCTATAATAGAGTCAGAAACTTGAAAGTGTGCTCAGAACAAAAGAACGGTGTTTACTACACATACGGACCATTGCTAGTTCAACTCTGCTTCTAAAACTGATACAAAGCACAAGTCATCTAACATCCAATGCTTTTCAGTTAAGAGCGAGAAACGTGTGAGCTTCGTAAACGATTTATATTCATTTGAGCTGAATACTGACTGCGTTTACCTGAAATGATGTCTTGCTTGTAGGAAGACACAGAGCCTGGAATTTAACTCCATTTCTAAGGGAAACACAAAGCACAGTACTCACCCATGAAACAAACTCTGCTTTAAAGCAAGAAGCATGCTCTTGCTTTCTTAGAGTCTCTAATACAGCAGGAAACGTGACTGTGGTCAGAACAAAATAACGGAGTTTCCTACACATACGGACCATATCTAGGTCAACTCTTCTTTTGAAACTGATACAAAGCACAGTTCCATTAACATGCAATGCTTTGAATTTAAGAGCGCGAAACGTGTGAGCTTCGTGAATGTTGTAGCTTCCTTTGAGCTGAAAAGTAACTGAGTTTACCTGAAAATATGTCTTGCTTGTAGGAAGAACCAGAGACTGGGATTTAACTCCATTTCTGAAGGGAAACACACAGCACAGTTGTCATCCATGAAACACACTCTGCTTTAGAGCAAGAAGCATGCTCTTGCTTTCTAGAGTCTATAATAGAGCCAGAAATTGAGGGTACTCAGAACAAAAGAACGGTGTTTCCTACACATACGGACCATTGCTAGTTCAACTCTGCTTCTGAAACAGATACAAACCACAATTCCTGTAACATGTAAAGCTTTCCAGTTAAGAGAGAGAAAGTGTGAGCTTCGTGAACGATGTAGCTTCCTTTGAGCCTAAAAGTGAATGAGTTTACCTGAAAATTTGTTTGGTTGTATGAAGACACAGAGCCTGGGATAACGCCATTTCTGAAGGGAAACACACAGCACAGTTCTCATCCATGAAACACACTCTGCTTTAGAGCACAAAGCATGCTCTTGCTTGCTATAGTCTCTAATATTGCCGCAAACTTGAGGGTACGCTGAACAAAAGCACGGTGTTTCTTACACATACGGGCCATAGCTAGTTGAACTCTGCTTCTTATACTGATACAAACCACAAGTCACCTAACACCAATGCTTTTCAGTTAAGAGCAAGAAACATGTGAGCTTTGTAAATTATTTATATTCATTTGAGCTGAAAAGTGACTGCGTTTACCTGAAATGATGTCTTCCATGTAGGAAGAGACATATCCTGGAATTTAACTCCATTTCTGAAGGGAAACACACAGCACATTTCTCATCCATGAAACACACTCTGCGTATAGGAAGAAGCACGCTATTGCTTTCTAGAGTCTTAATAGAGCAGGAAATGTGAGTGTGCTCAGAACAAAAGAACGGAGTTTCCTACACATACGGACCATAGCTAGTTCAACTCTGCTTCTGAAACTGATACAAAGCACAAATCATCTAACATGCAATGCTTTTCAGTTAAGAGCGAGAAACGTGTGAGCTTCGTAAACGATTTATATTCATTTGAGCTGAATAGTGACTGCGTTTACCTGAAATGATGTCTTGCTTGTAGGAAGACACAGAGCCTGGAATTTAACTCCATTTCTGAAGGGAAACACAAAGCACAGTACTCATCCATGAAACAATCTCTGCTTTAAAGCAAGAAGCATGCTCTTGCTTTCTTAGAGTCTCTAATACAGCAGGAAACGTGACTGTGGTCAGAACAAAATAAGAGTGTTTCCTACACATACGGACCATATCTAGGTCAACTCTTCTTTTGAAACTGATACAAAGCACAGTTCCATTAACATGCAATGCTTTGAATTTAAGAGCGTGAAACGTGTGAGCTTCGTGAATGTTGTAGCTTCCTTTGAGCTGAAAAGTAACTGAGTTTACCTGAAAATATGTCTTGCTTGTAGGATGAACCAGAGACTGGGATTTAACTCCATTTCTGAAGGGAAACACACAGCACAGTTGTCATCCATGAAACACACTCTGCTTTAGAGCAAGAAGCATGCTCCTGCTTTCTAGAGTCTATAATAGAGCCAGAAATTGAGGGTACTCAGAACAAAAGAACGGTGTTTCCTACACATACGGACCATTGCTAGTTCAACTCTGCTTCTGAAACAGATACAAACCACAGGTCCTCTAACATCCAATGCTTTACAGTTAAGAGCAAGAAACGTGTGAGCTACGTGAACGATGTAGCTTTGTTTGATCTGAAAGGTGACCGAGTTTACGTGCAAAAAGTCTTGCTTGTAGGAAGATACAGAGCCTGTGATTTAACTCTATTTCTGAAGGGAAACATACAGCACAGTTCTCACGATGGAACACATTCTGCCTATAGGAAGAAGCACGCTCTTGCTTTCTAGATTCTCTAATAGAGCAGGAAATGTGAGTGTGCTCAGAACAAAAGAAGGGAGTTTAATACAAATACGGATCATAGCTAGTTCAACTCTGTTTCTGAAACTGATACAAACCACAAGTCATCTAACATGCAATGCTTTTCAGTTAAGAGCGAGAAACGTGTGAGCTTCGTAAACGATTTATATTCATTTGAGCTGAAAAGTGACTGCGTTTACCTGAAATGATGTCTTGCTTGTAGGAAGACACAGATCCTGGAATTTAACTCCATTTCTGAAGGGAAACACACAGCACAGTTCTCATCCATGAAACACACTCTGTTTTAGAACACGAAGCATGCTCTTGCTTTCTAGAGTCTCTAAAAGAGCCAGAAATTGAGGGCACTATGAACAAAAGAACGGTGTTTCCTACACATATGGACCATTGCTAGTTCAACTCTGCTACTGAAACTGATACAAACCAAGGGCCTCTAACATCCAATGCTTTACAGTTAAGAGCAAGAAACATGTGAGCTACGTCAACGATGTAGCTTTGACTGAGCTGAAAGCTGACTGAGTTTATGTGAAACGAAGTCTTGCTTGTAGGAAGACACAGAGCCTGGAATTTAACTCCATGTCTGAAGGGAAACACACAGCACAGTTCTCATCCTTGAACCACACTCTGCGTATAGGTAGAAGCACGCTCTTGCTTCTAGAGTCTATAATAGAGTCAGAAAATTGAAAGTGTGCTCAGAAAAAAAGAACGGTGTTTCCTACACATACGGACCATTGCTAGTTCAACTCTGCTTCTGAAACTGATACAAACGACAGGTCCTCTAACATCCAATGCTTTACAGTTAAGAGCAAGAAACGTGTGAGCTACGTGAACGATGTAGCTTTGTTTGAGCTGAAAGGTGACCAAGTTTAAATGAAAAAAGTCTTGCTTGTAGGAAGATACAGATCCTGTGATTTAACTCTATTTCTGAAGGGAAACACACAGCACAGTTCTCACGATGAAACACATTCTGTGTATAGGAAGAAGCACACTCTTGCTTTCCAGATTCTCTAATAGTGCAGGAAACGTTCGTGTGCTCAGAACAAAAGAACGGAGTTTCCTACACATACAGACCATATCTAGTCCAACTCTGCTTCTGAAACTGATACAAACCACTGTTCTTCTAATATCCAATGGTTTTTATTTAGAGCAAGAAACGTGTGAGCTAATTAAACGATGTAGCTTTCTTTGAGCTTAAAGGTGAGTGAGATTACCTGAAACAAAGACTGCCTGTAGGAGGACACAGAGCCTGGAATTTAACTCCATTTCTGAAGGGAAACACACAGCCCAGTTTTCCTCCATGAAACACACTCAGCTTTAGAGCAAGCAGCACGCTCTTGCTTTCTAGAGTCTCTAATTGAGCCAGAAACTTGAAAGTGTGCTCAGAACAAAAGAACGGTGTTTCCTACACATACGGACCATTGCTAGTTCAACTCTGCTTCTGAAACTGATACAAAGCACAAGTCATCTAACATCCAATGCTTTTCAGTTAAGAGCGAGAAACGTGTGAGCTTCGTAAACGATTTATATTCATTTGAGCTGAATAGTGACTGCGTTTACCTGAAATGATGACTTGCTTGTAGGAAGACACAGATCCTGGAATTTAACTCCACTTCTGAGGGGAAACACAAAGCACAGTACTCATCCATGAAACAAACTCTGCTTTAAAGCAAGAAGCATGCTCTTGCTTTCTTAGAGTCTCTAATACAGCAGGAAACGTGACTGTGTTCAGAACAAAATAACGGTGTTTCCTACACATACGGACCATATCTAGGTCAACTCTTCTTTTGAAACTGATACAAAGCACAGTTCCATTAACATGCAATGCTTTGAATTTAAGAGCGCGAAACGTGTGAGCTTCGTGAATGTTGTAGCTTCCTTTGAGCTGAAAAGTAACTGAGTTTACCTGAAAATATGTCTTGCTTGTAGGAAGAACCAGAGACTGGGATTTAACTCCAATTCTGAAGGGAAACACACAGCACAGTTGTCATCCATGAAACACACTCTGCTTTAGAGCAAGAAGCATGCTCTTGCTTTCTAGAGACTATAATAGAGCCAGAAATTGAGGATACTCAGAACAAAAGAACGGTGTTTCCTACACATACGGACCATTGCTAGTTCAACTCTGCTTCTGAAACAGATACAAACCACAGGTCCTCTAATATCCAATGCTTTACAGTTAAGAGCAAGAAACGTGTGAGCTACGTGAACGATGTAGCTTTGTTTGATCTGAAAGGGGACGAGTTTACGTGCAAAAAGTCTTGCTCGTAGGAAGATACAGAGCCTGTGATTTAACTCTATTTCTGAAGGGAAACACACAGCACAGTTCTCACGATGGAACACATTCTGCCTATAGGAAGAAGCACGCTCTTGCTTTCTAGAGTCTCTAATAGTGCAGGAACCGTGAGTGTGCTCAGAACAAAAGAACGGAGTTTCCTACACATACAGACCATATCTAGTCCAACTCTGCTTCTGAAACTGATAGAAACCACAGTTCCTCTAATATCCAATGCTTTTTAGTTAGAGCAAGAAACGTGTGAGCTAATTAAACCATGTAGCTTTGTTTGATCTGAAAGGTGAGTGAGATTACCTGAAATGAAGTCTTGCTTGTAGGAAGAGACAGAGCCTGGAATTTAACTCCATTTCTGAAGGGAAACACACAGCACAGTTCTCCTCCGTGAAACACACTCTGCTTTAGAGCAAGAAGCATGCTCTTGCTTTCTAGAGTCTATAATAGAGCCAGAAATTGAGGGTACTCAGAACAAAAGAACGGTGTTTCCTACACATACGGACCATTGCTAGTTCAACTCTGCTTCTGAAACAGATACAAACCACAGGTCCTCTAACATCCAATGCTTTACAGTTAAGAGCAAGAAACGTGTGAGCTACGTGAACGATGTAGCTTTGTTTGATCTGAAAGGTGACCGAGTTTACATGCAAAAAGTCTTGCTTGTAGGAAGATACAGAGCCTGTGATTTAACTCTATTTCTGAAGGGAAACACACAGCACAGTTCTCACGATGGAACACATTCTGCGTATAGGAAGAAGCACGCTCTTGCTTTCTAGAGTCTCTAATAGTGCAGGAAATGTGAGTGTGCTCAGAACACAAGAACGGAGTTTCCTACACATACAGACCATATCTAGTCCAACGCTGCTTCTGAAACTGATACAAACCACAGTTCCTCTAATATCCAATGCTTTTTAGTTAGAGCAAGAAACGTGTGAGCTAATTAAACCATGTAGCTTTGTTTGATCTGAAAGGTGAGTGAGATTACCTGAAATGAAGTCTTGCTTGTAGGAAGAGACAGAGCCTGGAATTTAACTCCATTTCTGAAGGGAAACACACAGCACAGTTCTCCTCCGTGAAACACACTCTGCTTTAGAGCAAGAAGCACGCTCTTGCTTTCTAAGAGTCTCTAATACAGCAGGAAACAAGACTGTGGTCAGGACAAAATAACGGGGTTTCCTACACATACTGACCATATCTAGGTCAACTCTTCTTCTGAAACTGATACAAACCACAGTTCCTGTAACATGTAAAGCTTTCCAGTTAAGAGAGAGAAAGTGTGAGCTTCGTGAACGATGTAGCTTCCTTTGAGCCTAAAAGTGAATGAGTTTACCTGAAAATTTGTTTGGTTGTAGGAAGACACAGAGCCTGGGATTTAACTCCATTTCTGAAGGGAAACACACAGCACAGTTCTCATCCATGAAACACACTCTGCTTTAGAGCAAGAAGCACGCTCTTGCTTTCTAAGAGTCTCTAATACAGCAGGAAACGAGACCGTGGTCAGGACAAAATAACGGTGTTTCCTACACATACTGACCATATCTAGGTCAACTCTTCTTTTGAAACTGATACAAAGCACAGTTCCATTAACATGAAATGCTTTGAAGTTAAGAGGGCGAAACGTGTGAGCTTCGTGAATATTCTAGCTTCCTTTGAGCTGAAAATTGACTGAGTTTACCTGAAAATATGTCTTGCTTGTAGGAAGAACCAGAGACTGGGATTTAACTCCATTTCTGAAGGGAAACACACAGCACAGTTGTCATCCATGAAACACACTCTGCTTTAGAGCAAGAAGCATGCTCTTGCTTTCTAGAGTCTATAATAGAGCCAGAAATTGAGGGTACTCAGAACAAAAGAACGGTGTTTCCTACACATAGGGACCATTGCTAGTTCAAATCTGCCTCTGAAACTGATACAAACCACAGGTCCTCTAACATCCAATGCTTTTCAGTTAAGAGCGAGAAACGTGTGAGCTTCGTAAACGATTTATATTCATTTGAGCTGAATAGTGACTGCGTTTACCTGAAATGATGTCTTGCTTGTAGGAAGACACAGAGCCTGTGATTTAACTCTATTTCTGAAGGGAAACACAAAGCACAGTACTCATCCATGAAACAATCTCTGCTTTAAAGCAAGAAGCATGCTCTTGCTTTCTTAGAGTCTCTAATACAGCAGGAAACGTGACTGTGGTCAGAACAAAATAACGGTGTTTCCTACACATACGGACCATATCTAGGTAAACTCTTCTTTTGAAACTGATACAAAGCACAGTTCAATTAACATGCAATGCTTTGAATTTAAGAGCGTGAAACGTGTGAGCTTCGTGAATGTTGTAGCTTCCTTTGAGCTGAAAAGTGACTGCGTTTACCTGAAATGATGTCTTGCTTGTAGGAAGACACAGATCCTGGAATTTAACTCCATTTCTGAAGGGAAACACACAGCACAGTTCTCATCCATGAAACACACTCTGCTTTAGAACACGAAGCATGCTCTTGCTTTCTAGAGTCTCTAAAAGAGCCAGAAATTGAGGGCACTATGAACAAAAGAACGGTGTTTCCTACACATATGGACCATTGCTAGTTCAACTCTGCTACTGAAACTGATACAAACCAAGGGCCTCTAACATCCAATGCTTTACAGTTAAGAGCAAGAAACATGTGAGCTACGTCAACGATGTAGCTTTGTCTGAGCTGAAAGCTGACTGAGTTTACGTGAAACGAAGTCTTGCTTGTAGGAAGACACAGAGCCTGGAATTTAACTCCATGTCTGAAGGGAAACACACAGCACAGTTCTCATCCTTGAACCACACTCTGCGTATAGGAAGAAGGACGCTATTGCTTTCTAGAGTCTCTAATAAAGCAGGAAACGTGAGTGCTCAGAACAAAAGAACGGTGTTTCCTATACATAAGGAACAGAAGTAGTTCAACTCTGCTTCTGAAACTGATACAAACCACAGTTCCTCTAATATCCAATGCTTTTCAGTTAGAGCAAGAAACGTGTGAGCTTCGTAAAAGATGTAGCATTGTTTGAGCTAAAAGGTGAGTTAGTTTAACTGAAACGAAGTCTTGCTTGTATGAAAACACAGTGCTTGGGATTTAACTCCATTTCTGAAGGGAAACACACAGCACAGTTGTCATCCATGAAACACACTCTGCTTTAGAGCAAGAAGCATGCTCTTGCTTTCTAGAGTCTATAATAGAGCCAGAAATTGAGGGTACTCAGAACAAAAGAACGGTGTTTCCTACACATACGGACCATTGCTAGTTCAACTCTGCTTCTGAAACTGATACAAACCACAGGTCCTCTAACATCCAATGCTTTACATTTAAGAGCAAGAAACGTGTGAGCTACGTGAACGATGTAGCTTTGTTTGAGCTGAAAGGTGACCGAGTTTACGTGCAAAAAGTCTTGCTTGTAGGAAGATACAGAGCCTGTGATTTAACTCTATTTCTGAAGGGAAACACACAGCACAGTTCTCACGATGAAACACATTCTGCGTATAGGAAGAAGCACGCTCTTGCTTTCTAGAGTCTCTAATAGTGCAGGAAACGTGATTGTGCTCAGAACAAAAGAACGGAGTTTCCTAAAAATACAGACCATATCTAGTCCAACTCTGCTTCTGAAACTGATACAAACCACAGTTCCTCTAATATCCAATGCTTTTTAGTTAGAGCAAGAAACGTGTGAGCTAATTAAACGATGTAGCTTTGTTTGAGCTGAAAGGTGAGTGAGTTTACCAGAAACGAAGTCTTTCTTGTAGGAAGAGACAGAGCCTGGAATATAACTCCATTACTGAAGGGAAACACACAGCACAGTTCTCCTCCGTGAAACACACTCTGCTTTAGAGCAAGATGCACGCTCTTGCTTTCTAAGAGTCTCTAATACAGCAGGAAACGAGAATGTGGTCAGGACAAAATAACGGGGTTTCCTACACATACTGACCATATCTAGGTCAACTCTTCTTCTGAAACTCATACAAACCACAGTTCCTGTAACATGTAAAGCTTTCCAGTTAAGAGAGAGAAAGTGTGAGCTTCGTGAACGATGTAGCTTCCTTTGAGCCTAAAAGTGAATGAGTTTACCTGAAAAGTTTTTTGGTTGTAGGAAGACACAGATCCTGGGATTTAACTCCATTTCTGAATGGAAACACACAGCACAGTTCTCATCCATGAAACACACTCTGCTTCAGAACACGAAGCATGCTCTTGCTTTCTAGAGTCTCTAATAGAGCCAGAAATTGAGGGCACTCTGAACAAAAGAACGGTGTTTCCTACACATACGGAACATTGCTAGTTCAACTCTGCTACTGAAACTGATTCAAACCACAGGTCCTCTAACATCCAATGCTTTACAGTTAAGAGCAAGAAACGTGTGAGCTACGTGAACGATGTAGCTTTGTCTGAGCTGAAATCTGACTGAGTTTATGTGAAACGAAGTCTTGCTTGTAGGAAGACACAGAGCCTAGAATTTAACTCCATGTCTGAAGGGAAACACACAGCACAGTTCTCATCCTTGAACCACACTCTGCATATAGGTAGAAGCACGCTCTTGCTTCTAGAGTCTATAATAGATTCAGAAACTTGAAAGTGTGCTCAGAACAAAAGAACTGTGTTTCCTACACATACGGACCATTGCTAGTTCAACTCTGCTTCTGAAACTGATACAAACCACAGGTCCTCTAACATCCAATGCTTACAGTTAAGAGCAAGAATCGTGTGAGCTGCGTGAACGATGTAGCTTTGTTTGAGCTGAAAGGTGACCGAGTTTACATGAAAAAAGTCTTGCTTGTAGGAAGTTACAGATCCTGTGATTTAACTCTATTTCTGAAGGGAAACACACAGCACAGTTCTCATCCATGAAACACTTTCTGCGTATAGGAAAAGCACGCTCTTGCTTTCTAGAGTCTCTAATAGAGCAGGAAATGTGAGTGTGCTCAGAACAAAAGAACGGTGTTTCCTACAAATACAGACCATATCTAGTCCAACTCTGCTTCTGAAACTGATACAAACCACAGTTCCTCTAATATCCAATGCTTTTTAGTTAGAGCAAGAAACGTGTGAGCTAATTAAACGATGTAGATTTGTTTGAGCTGAAAGGAGAGTGAGATTACCTGAAACGAAGTCTTGCTTGTAGGAAGACACAGAGCCTGGAATTTAACTCCATTTCTGAAGGGAAACACACAGCACAGTTCTCGTCCATGAAAGACACTCTCCTTTAGAGCACAAAGCATGCTCTTGCTTTCTATAGTCTCTAATATTGCCCAAAACTTGAGGGTACGCTGAACAAAAGCACGGTGTTTCCTATACATACGGAACATAACTAGTTCAACTCTGCTTCTGAAACTGATACAAATCACAGGTCCTCTATCATCCAATGCTTTTCAGTTAAGAGCGAGAAACGTGTGAGCTTCGTGAACGATGTAGCTTCCTTTGAGCTGAAAAGTGACTGAGTTTATCTTGAAAGATGTCTTTCCTGTAGGAAGACACAGAGCCTGGGATTTAACTCCATTTCTGAAGGGAAACACACAGCACAGTTCTCATCCATGAAACACACTCTGCTTTAGAGCAAGAAGCACGCTCTTGCTTTCTAAGAGTCTCTAATACAGCAGGAAACGAGACCGTGGTCAGGACAAAATAACGGTGTTTCCTACACATACGGACCATATCTAGGTCAACTCTTCTTTTGAAACTGATACAAAGCACAGTTCCATTAACATGAAATGCTTTGAAGTTAAGAGGGCGAAACGTGTGAGCTTCGTGAATATTCTAGCTTCCTTTGAGCTGAAAATTGACTGAGTTTACCTGAAAATATGTCTTGCTTGTAGGAAGAACCAGAGACTGGGATTTAACTCCATTTCTGAAGGGAAACACACAGCACAGTTGTCATCCATGAAACACACTCTGCTTTAGAGCAAGAAGCATGCTCTTGCTTTCTAGAGTCTATAATAGAGCCAGAAATTGAGGGTACTCAGAACAAAAGAACGGTGTTTCCTACACATAGGGACCATTGCTAGTTCAAATCTGCCTCTGAAACTGATACAAACCACAGGTCCTCTAACATCCAATGCTTTTCAGTTAAGAGCGAGAAACGTGTGAGCTTCGTAAACGTTTTATATTCATTTGAGCTGAATAGTGACTGCGTTTACCTGAAATGATGTCTTGCTTGTAGGAAGACACAGAGCCTGTGATTTAACTCTATTTCTGAAGGGAAACACAAAGCACAGTACTCATCCATGAAACAAACTCTGCTTTAAAGCAAGAAGCATGCTCTTGCTTTCTTAGAGTCTCTAATACAGCAGGAAACGTGTCTGTGGTCAGAACAAAATAACGGTGTTTCCTACACATACGGACCATATCTAGGTCAACTCTTCTTTTGAAACTGATACAAAGCACAGTTCAATTAACATGCAATGCTTTGAATTTAAGAGCGTGAAACGTGTGAGCTTCGTGAATGTTGTAGCTTCCTTTGAGCTGAAAAGTGACTGTGTTTACCTGAAATGATGTCTTGCTTGTAGGAAGACACAGATCCTGGAATTTAACTCCATTTCTGAAGGGAAACACACAGCACAGTTCTCATCCATGAAACACACTCTGCTTTAGAACACGAAGCATGCTCTTGCTTTCTAGAGTCTCTAAAAGAGCCAGAAATTGAGGGCACTATGAACAAAAGAACGGTGTTTCCTACACATATGGACCATTGCTAGTTCAACTCTGCTACTGAAACTGATACAAACCAAGGGCCTCTAACATCCAATGCTTTACAGTTAAGAGCAAGAAACATGTGAGCTACGTCAACGATGTAGCTTTGTCTGAGCTGAAAGCTGACTGAGTTTACGTGAAACGAAGTCTTGCTTGTAGGAAGACACAGAGCCTGGAATTTAACGCCATGTCTGAAGGGAAACACACAGCACAGTTCTCATCCTTGAACCACACTCTGCGTATAGGAAGAAGGACGCTATTGCTTTCTAGAGTCTCTAATAAAGCAGGAAACGTGAGTGCTCAGAACAAAAGAACGGTGTTTCCTATACATAAGGAACAGAAGTAGTTCAACTCTGCTTCTGAAACTGATACAAACCACAGTTCCTCTAATATCCAATGCTTTTCAGTTAGAGCAAGAAACGTGTGAGCTTCGTAAAAGATGTAGCATTGTTTGAGCTAAAAGGTGAGTTAGTTTAACTGAAACGAAGTCTTGCTTGTATGAAAACACAGTGCTTGGGATTTAACTCCATTTCTGAAGGGAAACACACAGCACAGTTGTCATCCATGAAACACACTCTGCTTTAGAGCAAGAAGCATGCTCTTGCTTTCTAGAGTCTATAATAGAGCCAGAAATTGAGGGTACTCAGAACAAAAGAACGGTGTTTCCTACACATACGGACCATTGCTAGTTCAACTCTGCTTCTGAAACTGATACAAACCACAGGTCCTCTAACATCCAATGCTTTACATTTAAGAGCAAGAAACGTGTGAGCTACGTGAACGATGTAGCTTTGTTAGAGCTGAAAGGTGACCGAGTTTACGTGCAAAAAGTCTTGCTTGTAGGAAGATACAGAGCCTGTGATTTAACTCTATTTCTGAAGGGAAACACACAGCACAGTTCTCACGATGAAACACATTCTGCGTATAGGAAGAAGCACGCTCTTGCTTTCTAGAGTCTCTAATAGTGCAGGAAACGTGATTGTGCTCAGAACAAAAGAACGGAGTTTCCTAAAAATACAGACCATATCTAGTCCAACTCTGCTTCTGAAACTGATACAAACCACAGTTCCTCTAATATCCAATGCTTTTTAGTTAGAGCAAGAAACGTGTGAGCTAATTAAACGATGTAGCTTTGTTTGAGCTGAAAGGTGAGTGAGTTTACCAGAAACGAAGTCTTTCTTGTAGGAAGAGACAGAGCCTGGAATTTAACTCCATTTCTGAAGGGAAACACACAGCACAGTTCTCCTCCGTGAAACACACTCTGCTTTAGAGCAAGATGCACGCTCTTGCTTTCTAAGAGTCTCTAATACAGCAGGAAACGAGAATGTGGTCAGGACAAAATAACGGGGTTTCCTACACATACTGACCATATCTAGGTCAACTCTTCTTCTGAAACTCATACAAACCACAGTTCCTGTAACATGTAAAGCTTTCCAGTTAAGAGAGAGAAAGTGTGAGCTTCGAGAACGATGTAGCTTCCTTTGAGCCTAAAAGTGAATGAGTTTACCTGAAAAGTTTTTTGGTTGTAGGAAGACACAGATCCTGGGATTTAACTCCATTTCTGAATGGAAACACACAGCACAGTTCTCATCCATGAAACACACTCTGCTTCAGAACACGAAGCATGCTCTTGCTTTCTAGAGTGTCTAATAGAGCCAGAAATTGAGGGCACTCTGAACAAAAGAACGGTGTTTCCTACACATACGGAACATTGCTAGTTCAACTCTGCTACTGAAACTGATTCAAACCACAGGTCCTCTAACATCCAATGCTTTACAGTTAAGAGCAAGAAACGTGTGAGCTACGTGAACGATGTAGTTTTGTCTGAGCTGAAATCTGACTGAGTTTATGTGAAACGAAATCTTGCTTGTAGGAAGACACAGAGCCTAGAATTTAACTCCATGTCTGAAGGGAAACACACAGCACAGTTCTCATCCTTGAACCACACTCTGCATATAGGTAGAAGCACGCTCTTGCTTCTAGAGTCTATAATAGATTCAGAAACTTGAAAGTGTGCTCAGAACAAAAGAACTGTGTTTCCTACACATACGGACCATTGCTAGTTCAACTCTGCTTCAGAAACTGATACAAACCACAGGTCCTCTAACATCCAATGCTTACAGTTAAGAGCAAGAATCGTGTGAGCTGCGTGAACGATGTAGCTTAGTTTGAGCTAAAAGGTGACCGAGTTTACATGAAAAAAGTCTTGCTTGTAGGAAGTTACAGATCCTGTGATTTAACTCTATTTCTGAAGGGAAACACACAGCACAGTTCTCATCCATGAAACACTTTCTGCGTATAGGAAAAGCACGCTCTTGCTTTCTAGAGTCTCTAATAGAGCAGGAAATGTGAGTGTGCTCAGAACAAAAGAACGGTGTTTCCTACAAATACAGACCATATCTAGTCCAACTCTGCTTCTGAAACAGATACAAACCACAGTTCCTCTAATATCCAATGCTTTTTAGTTAGAGCAAGAAACGTGTGAGCTAATTAAACGATGTAGATTTGTTTGAGCTGAAAGGAGAGTGAGATTACCTGAAACGAAGTCTTGCTTGTAGGAAGACACAGAGCCTGGAATTTAACTCCATTTCTGAAGGGAAACACACAGCACAGTTCTCATCCATGAAACACACTATGCTTTAGAGCAAGAAGCATGCTCTTGCTTTCTAAAGTCTATAATAGAGCCAGAAACTTAAGGGTACTCTGAACAAAAGAACGGTGTTTCCTACACATACAGCCCATATCTAGGTCAACTCTTCTTTTGATACTGATACAAAGCACAGTTCCATTTACATGCAATGCTTTGAAATTAAGTGTGCGAAACGTGTGAGCTTCTTGAACGTTGTAGCTTCCTTTGATCTGAAAAGTGACTGAGATTACCTGAAAAGATGTCTTGCTTGTAGGAAGAACCACAGACTGGGATTTAACTCCATTTCTGAAGGGAAACACACAGCACAATTGTCATCCATGAAACACACTCGGCTTTAGAGCAAGAAGCATGCACTAGCTTTCCAGAGTCTATAATAGAGCCAGAAATTGAGGGTACTCAGAACAAAAGAACGGTGTTTCCTACACATACAGACCATTGCTAGTTCAACTCTGCTTCTGAAACTGATACAAACCACAGGTCCTCTAACATCCAATGCTTTACAGTTAAGAGCAAGAAATGTGTGAGCTACGTGAACGATGTAGATTTGTTTGAGCTCAAAGGTGACTGAGTTTACGTGAAAAAAGTCTTGCTTGTAGGAAGATACAGAGCCTGTGATTTAACTCTATTTCTGAAGGGAAACACACAGCACAGTTCTCATGATGAAACACATTCTGCGTACAGGAAGTAGCACGCTCTTGCTTTCTAGATTCTCTAATAGTGCAGGAAACGTGAGTGTGCTCAGAACAAATGAACGGAGTTTCCTACACATACAGACCATGTCTAGTCCAACTCTGCTTCTGAAACTGATACAAACCACAGTTCCTCTAATATCCAATGCTTTTTAGTTAGAGCAATAAACGTTTGAGCTAATTAAACGATGTAGCTTTGTTTGATCTGAAAGGTGAGTGAGATTACCTGTAACGAATTCTTGCTTTTAGGAAGACACAGAGCCTGGAATTTAACTATATTTCTGAAGGGAAACACACAGCACAGTTGTCCTCCGTGAAACACACTCTGCTTTAGAGCAAGAAGCACGCTCTTGCTTTCTAGTGTCTCTAATAGAGCCAGAAACTTGAAAGTGTGCTCAGAACAAAAGAACGGTGTTTCCTACATATACGGACCATAGCTAGTTCAACTCTGCTTCTGAAACTGATACAAAGCACAAGTCATCTAACATCCAATGCTTTTCAGTTAAGAGCGAGAAACGTCTGAGCTTCGTAAATGATTTATATTCATTTGAGCTGAAAAGTGACTGCGTTTACCTGAAATGATGTCTTTCTTGTAGGAAGACACAGAGCCTGGAATTTAACTCCATTTCTGAAGTGAAACACACAGCAAAATTCTCATCCATGAAACTCACTCTGCTTTAGAGCAAGAAGCACGCTCTTGCTTTCTAAGAGTCTCTAATACAGCAGGAAATGAGACTGTGGTCAGGACAAAATAACGGGTTTTCCTACACATACTGACCATATCTAAGTCAACTCTTCTTCTGAAACTGATACAAACCACAGTACCTGTAACATGAAAAGCTTTCCAGTTATGAGAGAGAATGTGTCAGCTTTGTGAACGATGTAGCTTACTTTGAGCCTCAAAGTGAATGAGTTTACCTGAAAAGTTGTTTGGTTGTAGGAAGACACAGAGCCTGGGATTTAACTCCATTTTTGAAGGGAAACACACAGAACAGTTATCATCCATGAAACACACTCTGCTTTAGAGCACAAAGCATGCTCTTGCTTTCTATAGTCTCTAATAGTGCCCGAAACTTGAGGGTACTCTGAACAAAAGCACGGTGTTTCTTACACATACGGACCATTGCTAGTTCAACTCTGCTTCTTACACTGATACAAACCCCAAGTCACCTAACATCCAATGCTTTTCAGTTAAGAGCAAGAAACGTGTGAGCTTTGTAAACGATTTATATTCATTTGAGCTGAAAAGTGACTGCGTATACCTGAAATGATGTCTTGCTTATAGGAAGAGAAAGATCCTAGGATTTAACTCCATTTCTGAAGGGAAACAAACAGCACAGTTCTCATCCATGAAACACACTCTGCGTATAGGAAGATGCCCGCTATTGCTTTCTAGAGTCTCTAATAGAGCAGGAAATGTGAGTGTGCTCAGAACAAAAAAATGGAGTTTCCTACACATACGGACCATAGCTAGTTCAACTCTGCTTCTTACACTGATACAAACCACAAGTCATCTAACATGCAATGCTTTTCAATTAAGAGCGAGAAACGTGTGAACTTCGTAAACGATTTATATTCATTTGAGCTGAAAAGTGACTGCGTTTATCTGAAATGATGTCTTGCTTGTAGGAAGACACAGATCCTGGAATTTAACTCCATTTCAGAAGGGAAACACACAGCACAGTTCTCATCCATGAAACACACTCTGCTTTAGAACACGAAGCATGCTCTTGCTTTCTAGAGTCTCTAATACAGCCAGAAATTGAGGGTACTCTGAACGAAAGAACGGTGTTTCCTACACATACGGACCATTGCTAGTTCAACTCTGCTTCTGAACCTGATACAAACCACAAGTCATCTAACATCCATTGCTTTTCAGTTAAGAGTGAGAAACCTGTGAGCCTCGTAAACAATTTATATTCATTTGTGCTGAAAATTTACTGCGTTTACCAGAAATATTTTTTTGCTTGTAGGAAGACACAGAGCCTGGGATTTAACTCCATTTCCTAAGGGAAACACACAGCACAGTTCTCACGAAGAAACACACTCTGCATATAGGAAGAAGCAGTCTCTTGCTTTCTAGACTCTCTAATAGAGCAGGAAACGTGAGTGTGCTCAGAGAAAAAGAACGGTGTTTCCTACACATAGGGACCATAGCTAGTTCAACTCTGCTTCTGAAACTGATACAAACCACAGTTCCTCTAACATGCAATGCTTTCCAGTTAAGAGCGAGAAACTTGTGAGCTTCGTGAATGATGTAGCTTCCTTTGAGCTGAAAAGTGACTGAGTTTACCTGAAAGATGTCTTGCTTGTAGGAAGACACAGAGCCTGGGATTTAACTCCATTTCTGAAGGGAAACACACAGCACAGTTCTCATCCATGAAACCCACTCTGCTTTAGAGCAAGAAGCACGCTCTTGTTTTCTAAGTGTCTCTAAACAGCAGGAAAAGTGACTGTGGTCAGAACAAAATAATGGTGTTTGCTACACATTCTGACCATATCTAGGACAACTCTTCTTCTGAAACTGATACAAACCACAGTTCCTCTAACATGCAATGCTTTCCAGTTAAGAGCGAGAAACTTGTGAGCTTCGTGAACGATGTAGCTTCCTTTGAGCTGAAAAGTGACTGAGTTTACCTGAAAAGATGTCTTGCTTGTAGGAAGACACGGAGCCTGGGATTTAACTCCATTTCTGAAGGGAAACACACAGCACAGTTCTCATCCATGAAACACACTCTGCTTTAGAGCAAGACGCACGCTCTTGCTTTCAAAGAGTCTCTAATACAGCAGGTAATGTGACTGTGGTCAGAACAAAATAGCGGTGTTTCCTACACATACAGACCATATCTAGGTCAACTCTTCTTCTGAAACTGATACAAAGCACAGTTCCATTAACATGCAATGCTTTCCATTTAAGAGCGAGAAACGTGTGAGCTTCGTGCACGATGTAGCTTCCTTTGAGCTGAAAAGTGACTGAGTTTACCTGAAAAGGTGTCTTGCTTGGAGGAAGACACAGAGCCTGGGATTTAACTCCATTTCTGAAGGGAAACACACAGCACAGGTCTCATCCATGAAACACACTCTGCTTTAGAGCAAGAAGTATACTCTTGCTTTCTAGAGTCTATAAAAGAGCCAGAAGCTTGAAACTGTGCTCAGAACAAAAGAACGGTGTTTCATACACATACGGACCATTGAAAGTCCAACTCGACCTCTGAAACTGATACAAACCACAGGTCCTCTAACATCCAATGCTTTACAGTTAAGAGCAAGAAACGTGTGAGCTACGTGAATGATGTAGCTTTGTTTGAGCTGAAATTTGACTGAATTTAAGTGAAACGAAGTCTTGCTTGTAGGAAGATTCAGAGCCTGTGATTTAACTCCATTTCTGAAGGGAAACACACAGCACAGATCTCACGATGAAACACACTCTGCGTATAGGAGGAAGTACGCTCTTGCTTTCTAGATTCTCTAATAGAGCAGGAAACATGAGTGTGCTCAGAACAAGATAACAGAGTTTCCTAGTCATAGAGACCATATCTATTCCAACTCTGCTTCTGAAACTGATACAAACCACAGTTCCTCTAATATCCAATGCTTTTCAGTTAGAACAATAAACATGTGAGCTACAAAAAGGATGTAGCTTCGTTTGAGCTGAAAGGTGAGTTAGTGTACCTGAAACGAAGTCTTGCTTGTAGGAAGACACAGAGCATGGGATTTAACTCCGTTTCTGAAGGGAAACTCACAGCCCAGTTTTCCTCCATGAAACACACTCTGCTTTAGAGCAAGAAGCATGCTCTTGCTTTCTAGAATCTATAACAGAGCCATATACTTGAGGGTACTCAGACCAAATAACGGTGTTTCCAACAAACGGACCATTGCTAGTTCAACTCTGCTTCTGAAACTGATACAAACCACAGGTCCTCTAACATCCAATGCTTTTCAGTTAGAGCAAGAAACGGGTGAGTTCGTAAAAGATGTAGCTTTGTTTGAGCTGAACCTGAGTGAGTTTACCTGAAACGAAGTCTTGCTTGTAGGAAGACACAGAGCCTGGGATTTAACTCCATTTCTGAAGGGAAACACGCAGCACAGTTGTCCTCCGTGAAACGTACTCTGCTTTAGAACCTGAAGCATGCTCTTGCTTTCTAGAGTCTCTAATAGAGCCAGAAACTTGAAAGTGTGCTCAGAACAAAATAATGGTGTTATCTACACATTCGGACCATTGCTAGTTCAACTCTACTTCTGAAACTCATACAAACCACAAGTCATCTAACATCCTATGCTTTTCAGTTAAGAGCGAGAAACGTGTGAGCTATGTAAACGATTTATATTCATTTGAGCTGAAAAGTGACTGCATTTACCTGAAAAGATTTCTTGCTTGTAGGAAGACACAGAGCCTGGAATTTAACTCCATTTCTGAAGGGAAACACACAGCACAGTTCTCATCCATGAAACACACACTGCTTTAGAGCAAGAAACCCGCCCTTGCTTTCTAAGAGTCTCTAATACAGCAGGAAACGTGTACTGTGGATAGAACAAAGTAATGATGTTTCCTACACATACAGACCATATCTAGGTCAACTCTTCTTCTGAAACTGATACAAAGCACAGTTCCATTAACATGCAATGCTTTCCAGTTAAGAGCGAGAAACGTGTGAGCTTCGTGAACGATATAGCTTCCTTTCAGCTGAAAAGTGACTGAGTTTACCTGAAACGAAGTCTTGCTTGTAGGAAGACACAGAGCCTGGGATTTAACTCCATTTCTGATGGGAAACACACAGCACAGTTCTCATCCATGAAACACACTCTGCTTTAGAACAAGAAGCATGCTCTTGCTTTCTAGAGTCTATAGTAGACCCAGAAATTGAGGTTACTCTGAACAAAAGAACTGTGTTTCCTACACATACGGACCATTGCTAGTCCAACTCTGCCTCTGAAACTGATACAAACCACAGGTCCTCTAACATTCAATGCTATACAGTTAAGAACAAGAAACTTGTGAGCTACTTGAACGATGTAGCATTCTTTGAGCTGAAAGGTGAGTGAGTTTCCGTGAAATGAAGTCTTGCTTGTAGGAAGATTCAGAGCCTGTGATTTAACTCCATTTCTGAAGGGAAACACACAGCACAGTTCTCATCCATGAAACACACTCTGCTTTAGAGCAAGACGCACGCTCTTGCTTTCAAAGAATCTCTAATACAGCAGGTAATGTGACTGTGGTCAGAACAAAATAATGGTGTTTGCTACACATTCTGACCATATCTAGGACAACTCTTCTTCTGAAACTGATACAAACCACAGTTCCTCTAACATGCAATGCTTTTCAGTTAGAGCAATAAATGTGTGAGCTTCGTAAAAGATGTAGCTTCCTTTGAGCTGAAAGGTGTGTTAGTTTACCTGAAAAGATGTCTTGCTTGTAGGAAGACACGGAGCCTGGGATTTAACTCCATTTCTGAAGGGAAACACACAGCACAGTTCTCATCCATGAAACACACTCTGCTTTAGAGCAAGACGCACGCTCTTGCTTTCAAAGAATCTCTAATACAGCAGGTAATGTGACTGTGGTCAGAACAAAATAACGGTGTTTCCTACACATACAGACCATATCTAGGTCAACTCTTCTTCTGAAACTGATCCAAAGCACAGTTCCATTAACATGCAATGCTTTCCATTTAAGAGCGAGAAACGTGTGAGCTTCGTGAACGATATAGCTTCCTTTCAGCTGAAAAGTGACTGAGTTTACCTGAAACGAAGTCTTGCTTGTAGGAAGACACAGAGCCTGGGATTTAACTCCATTTCTGACGGGAAACACACAGCACAGTTCTCATCCATGAAAGACACTCTGCTTTAGAACAAGAAGCATGCTCTTGCTTTCTAGTGTCTCTAATAGAGCCAGAAACTTGAAAGTGTGCTCAGAACAAAAGAACAGTGTTTCATACACATACGGACCATTGAAAGTCCAACTTGACCTCTGAAACTGATACAAACCACAGGTCCTCTAACATCCAATGCTTTACAGTTAAGAGCAAGAAACGTGTGAGCTACGTGAACGATGTAGCTTTGTTTGAGCTGAAAGGTGACTGAATTTAAGTGAAACGAAGTCTTGCTTGTAGGAAGATTCAGAGCCTGTGATTTAACTCCATTTCTGAAGGGAAACACACAGCACAGATCTCACGATGAAACACACTCTGCGTATAGGAGGAAGTACGCTCTTGCTTTCTAGATTCTCTAATAGAGCAGGAAACATGAGTGTGCTCAGAACAAAATAACAGAGTTTCCTACTCATAGAGCCCATATCTAGTCCAACTCTGCTTCTGAAACTGATACAAACCACAGTTCCTCTAATATCCAATGCTTTTCTGTTAGAACAATAAACATGTGAGCTACAAAAAGGATGTAGCTTCGTTTGAGGTGAAAGGTGAGTTAGTGTACCTGAAACGTAGTCTTGCTTGTAGGAAGACACAGAGCATGGGATTTAACTCCGTTTCTGAAGGGAAACTCACAGCCCAGTTTTCCTCCATGAAACACACTCTGCTTTAGAGCAAGAAGCATGCTCTTGCTTTCTAGAGTCTATAACAGAGCCATATACTTGAGGGTACTCAGACCAAATAACGGTGTTTCCTCCACATACGGACCATTGCTAGTTCAACTCTGCTTCTGAAACTGATACAAACCACAGGTCCTCTAACATCCAATGCTTTTCAGTTAGAGCAAGAAACGGGTGAGTTCGTAAAACATGTAGCTTTGTTTGAGCTGAACCTGAGTGAGTTTACCTGAAACGAAGTCTTGCTTGTAGGAAGACACAGAGCCTGGGATTTAACTCCATTTCTGAAGGGAAACACACAGCACAGTTGTACTCCGTGAAACGTACTCTGCTTTAGAGCCTGAAGCATGCTCTTGCTTTCTAGAGTCTCTAATAGAGCCAGAAACTTGAAAGTGTGCTCAGAACAAAATAATGGTGTTATCTACACATTCGGACCATTGCTAGTTCAATTCTACTTCTGAAACTCATACAAACCACAAGTCATCTAACATCCTATGCTTTTCAGTTAAGAGCGAGAAACGTGTGAGCTTTGTAAACGATTTATATTCATTTGAGCTGAAAAGTGACTGCATTTACCTGAAAAGATTTCTTGCTTGTAGGAAGACACAGAGCCTGGAATTTAACTCCATTTCTGAAGGGAAACACACAGCACAGTTCTCATCCATGAAACACACACTGCTTTAGAGCAAGAAGCCCGCCCTTGCTTTCTAAGAGTCTCTAATACAGCAGGAAACGTGTACTGTGGATAGAACAAAGTAATGATGTTTCCTACACATACAGACCATATCTAGGTCAACTCTTCTTCTGAAACTGATACAAAGCACAGTTCCATTAACATGCAATGCTTTCCAGTTAAGAGCGAGAAACGTGTGAGCTTCGTGATCGATATAGCTTCCTTTCAGCTGAAAAGTGACTGAGTTTACCTGAAACGAAGTCTTGCTTGTAGGAAGACACAGAGCCTGGGATTTAACTCCCTTTCTGATGGGAAACACACAGCACAGTTCTCATCCATGAAACACACTCTGCTTTAGAACAAGAAGCATGCTCTTGCTTTCTAGAGTCTCTAATAGAGCCAGAAATTGAGGTTACTCTGAACAAAAGAACTGTGTTTCCTACACATACGGACCATTGCTAGTCCAACTCTGCCTGTGAAACTGATACAAACCACAGGTCCTCTAACATCCAATGCTATACAGTTAAGGACAAGAAACTTGTGAGCTACTTGAACGATGTAGCATTCTTTGAGCTGAAAGGTGAGTGAGTTTCCGTGAAATGAAGTCTTGCTTGTAGGAAGATTCAGAGCCTGTGATTTAACTCCATTTCTGAAGGGAAACACACAGCACAGATCTCACGATGAAACACACTCTGCGTATAGGAGGAAGTACGCTCTTGCTTTCTAGATTCTCTAATAGAGCAGGAAACATGAGTGTGCTCAGAACAAAATAACAGAGTTTCCTACTCATAGAGCCCATATCTAGTCCAACTCTGCTTCTGAAACTGATACAAACCACAGTTCCTCTAATATCCAATGCTTTTCAGTTAGAACAATAAACATGTGAGCTACAAAAAGGATGTAGCTTCGTTTGAGCTGAAAGGTGAGTTAGTGTACCTGAAACGAAGTCTTGCTTGTAGGAAGACACAGAGCATGGGATTTAACTCCGTTTCTGAAGGGAAACTCACAGCCCAGTTTTCCTCCATGAAACACACTCTGCTTTAGAGCAAGAAGCATGCTCTTGCTTTCTAGAGTCTATAACAGAGCCATATACTTGAGGGTACTCAGACCAAATAACGGTGTTTCCTCCACATACGGACCATTGCTAGTTCAACTCTGCTTCTGAAACTGATACAAACCACAGGTCCTCTAACATCCAATGCTTTTCAGTTAGAGCAAGAAACGGGTGAGTTCGTAAAAGACGTAGCTTTGTTTGAGCTGAACCTGAGTGAGTTTACCTGAAACGAAGTCTTGCTTGTAGGAAGACACAGAGCCTGGGATTTAACTCCATTTCTGAAGGGAAACACACAGCACAGTTGTACTCCGTGAAACGTACTCTGCTTTAGAGCCTGAAGCATGCTCTTGCTTTCTAGAGTCTCTAATAGAGCCAGAAACTTGAAAGTGTGCTCAGAACAAAATAATGGTGTTATCTACACATTCGGACCATTGCTAGTTCAACTCTACTTCTGAAACTCATACAAACCACAAGTCATCTAACATCCTATGCTTTTCAGTTAAGAGCGAGAAACGGGTGAGCTTTGTAAACGATTTATATTCATTTGAGCTGAAAAGTGACTGCATTTACCTGAAAAGATTTCTTGCTTGTAGGAAGACACAGAGCCTGGAATTTAACTCCATTTCTGAAGGGAAACACACAGCACAGTTCTCATCCATGAAACACACACTGCTTTAGAGCAAGAAGCCCGCCCTTGCTTTCTAAGAGTCTCTAATACAGCAGGAAACGTGTACTGTGGATAGAACAAAGTAATGATGTTTCCTACACATACAGACCATATCTAGGTCAACTCTTCTTCTGAAACTGATACAAAGCACAGTTCCATTAACATGCAATGCTTTCCAGTTAAGAGCGAGAAACGTGTGAGCTTCGTGATCGATATATCTTCCTTTCAGCTGAAAAGTGACTGAGTTTACCTGAAACGAAGTCTTGCTTGTAGGAAGACACAGAGCCTGGGATTTAACTCCATTTCTGACGGGAAACACACAGCACAGTTCTCATCCATGAAACACACTCTGCTTTAGAACAAGAAGCATGCTCTTGCTTTCTAGAGTCTCTAATAGAGCCAGAAATTGAGGTTACTCTGAACAAAAGAACTGTGTTTCCTACACATACGGACCATTGCTAGTCCAACTCTGCCTGTGAAACTGATACAAACCACAGGTCCTCTAACATCCAATGCTATACAGTTAAGAACAAGAAACTTGTGAGCTACTTGAACGATGTAGCATTCTTTGAGCTGAAAGGTGAGTGAGTTTCCGTGAAATGAAGTCTTGCTTGTAGGAAGATTCAGAGCCTGTGATTTAACTCCATTTCTGAAGGGAAACACACAGCACAGATCTCACGATGAAACACACTCTGCGTATAGGTGGAAGTACGCTATTGCTTTCTAGAGTCTCTAATAGAGCAGGAAACATGAGTGTGTTCAGAACAAAATAACAGAGTTTCCTACTCATACAGACCATATCTAGTCCAATTCTGCTTCTGAAACTGATACAAACCACAGTTCCTCTAATATCCAATGCTTTTCAGTTAGAGCAATAAATGTGTGAGCTTCGTAAAAGATGTAGCTTCGTTTGAGCTGAAAGGTGTGTTAGTTTACCTGAAACGAAGTCTTGCTTGTAGGAAGACACAGAGCATGGGATTTAACTCCGTTTCTGAAGGGAAACTCACAGCCCAGTTGTCCTCCATGAAACACACTCTGCTTTAGAGCAAGAAGCACGCTCTTGCTTTCTAAGAGTCTCTAATACAGTAGGGAACGTGTACTGTGGATAGAACAAATTAACGGTGTTTCCTACACATACAGACCATATCTAGGTCAACTCTTCTTCTGAAACTGATCCAAAGCACAGTTCCATTACCATGCAATGCTTTCCAGTTAAGAGCGAGAAACGTGTGAGCTTCGTGAACGATATAGCTCCCTTTCAGCTGAAAAGTGACTGAGTTTACCTGAAACGAAGTCTTCCTTGTAGGAATACACAGAGCCTGGGATTTAACTCCATTTCTGACGGGAAACACACAGCACAGTTCTCATCCATGAAACACACTCTGCTTTAGAACAAGAAGCATGCTCTTGCTTTCTAGAGTCTCTAATAGAGCCAGAAATTGAGGGTACTCTGAACAAAAGAACTGTGTTTCCTACACATACGGACCATTGTTAGTTCAACTCTGCTTCTGAAACTGATACAAACCACAGGTCCTCTAACATCCAATGCTTTACAGTTAAGAACAAGAATCTTGTGAGCTACTTGAAGGATGTAGCATTCTTTGAGCTGAAAGGTGAGTGAGTTTCCGTGAAATGAAGTCTTGCTTGTAGGAAGATTCAGAGCCTGTGATTTAACTCCATTTCTGAAGGGAAACACACAGCACAGATCTCACGATGAAACACACTCTGCGTATAGGAGGAAGTACGCTCTTGCTTTCTAGAGTTTCTAAAAGAGCAGGAAACATGAGTGTGCTCAGAACAAAATAACAGAGTTTCCTACTCATACAGACCATATCTAGTCCAACTCTGCTTCTGAAACTGATACAAACCACAGTTCCTCTAATATCCAATGCTTTTCAGTTAGAGCAAGAAACGGGTGAGCTACGTAAAAGATGTAGCTTTGTTTGAGCTGAAAAGTGAGTTATTTTACCTGAATCAAAGTCTTGCTTATAGGAAGACGCAGAGCATGGGATTTAACTCCATTTCTGAAGGGAAACTCACAGCCCAGTTGTCCTCCATGAAACACACTCTGCTTTAGAGCAAGAAGCACGCTCTTGCTTTCTAGAGTCTCTAATAGAGCCAGAAACTTGAAAGTGTGCTCAGAACAAAAGAACGGTGTTTCCTACACATACGGACCATTGCTAGTTCAACTCTGCTCTGACACTGATACAAGCCCCAAGTCATCTAACATCCAATGATTTTCAGTTAAGAGCGAGAAATGTGTGAGCTTCGTAAACGATTTATATACATGTGAGCTGAAAAGTGACTGCATTTACCTGAAATGATTTCTTGCTTTTAGGAAGACACACAGCCGGGAATTTAACTCCATTTCTGAAGGGAAACACACAGCACAATTCTCATCCATGAAACACACTCTGCTTTAGAGCAAGAAGCTCGCTCTTGCTTTCATAGAGTCTCTAATACAGCAGGTAAAGTGACTGTGGTCAGAACAAAATAACGGTGTTTCCTACACATACAGACCATATCTAGGTCAACTCTTCTTCTGAAACTGATACAAACCACAGTTCCTCTAACATGCAATGCTTTCCAGTTAAGAGCGAGAAACTTGTGAGCTTCATGAACGATGTAGCTTCCTTTGAGCTGAAAAGTGACTGAGTTTACCTGAAAAGATGTTTGCTTGTAGGAAGACACGGAGCCTGGGATTTAACTCCATTTCTGAAGGGAAACACACAGCACAGTTCTCATCCATGAAACACACTCTGCTTTACAGCAAGAAGCACGCTCTTGCTTTCAAAGAGTCTCTAATACAGCAGGTAATGTGACTGTGGTCAGAACAAAATAACGGTGTTTCCTACACATACAGATCATATCTAGGTCAACTCTTCTCCTGAAACTGATACAAAGCACAGTTCCATTAACATGCAATGCTTTCCAGTTAAGAGCGAGAAACGTGTGAGCTTCGTGCACGATGTAGCTTCCTTTGAGCTGAAAAGTGACTGAGTTTACCTGAAAAGATGTCTTGCTTGGAGGAAGACACAGAGCCTGGGATTTACCTCCATTTCTGAAGGGAAACACACAGCACAGTTCTCATCCATGAAACACACTCTGCTTTAGAGCAAGAAGTATACTCTTACTTTCTAGAGTCTATAATAGAGCCATAAACTTGAAAGTGTGCTCAGAACAAAAGAACGGTGTTTCCTACACATACGGACCATTGCTAGTCCAACTCTGCCTCTGAAACTGATACAAACCACAGGTCCTCTAACATCCAATGCTTAACAGTTAAGAGCTAGACACTTGTGAGTTACGTGAACGATGTAGCTTTGTTTGAGCTGAAAGGTCAGTCAGTTTACTTAAACAAAGTCTTGCTTGTAGGAAGATACAGAGCATGTGATTTTATTCCATTTCTGAAGGGAAACACACAGCACAGTTCTCCCGAATAAACACACTCTGCATATAGGAAGAAGCACGCTCTTGCTTTATAGACCCTCTAATAGAGCAGGAAACGTGAGTGTGCTCAGAACAAAAGAACGGTGTTTCCTACACATAGGGACCATAGCTAGTTCCACTCTGCTTCTGAAACTGATACAAACCACAAGGCATCTAACATCCAATGCTTTTCAGTTAAGAGCGAGAAACGTGTGAGCTTCGTAAACGATTTATATTTATTTGAGCTGAATAGTGACTGCATTTACCTGAAATGATGTCCTGCTTGTAGGAAGACACAGAGCCTGGAATTTAACTCCTTTTCTGAAGGGAAACACACAGCACAGTTCTCTTCCATGAAACCCACTCTGCTTTAGAGCAAGAAGCACGCTCTTTTTTTCTAAGTGTCTCTAAACAGCAGGAAAAGTGACTGTGGTCAGTACAAAATAATGGTGTTTGCTACACATTCTGACCATATCTAGGACAACTCTTCTTCTGAAACTGATACAAACCACAGTTCCTCTAACATGCAATGCTTTCCAGTTAAGAGCGGGAAACTTGTGAGCTTCATGAACGATGTAGCTTCCTTTGAGCTGAAAAGTGACTGAGTTTACCTGAAAAGATGTCTTGCTTGTAGGAAGACACGGAGCCTGGGATTTAACTCCATTTGTGAAGGGAAACACAAAGCACAGTTCTCATCCATGAAACACACACTGCATTAGAGCAAGAAGTATACTCTTGCTTTCTAGAGTCTATAATAGAGCCAGAAACTTGAAAGTGTGCTCAGAACAAAAGAACGGTGTTTCATACACATACGTACCATTGAAAGTCCAACTCGGCCTCTGAAACTGATACAAACCACAGGTCCTCTAACATCCAATGCTTTACAGTTAAGAGCAAGAAACGTGTGAGCTACGTGAACGATGTAGCTTTGTTTGAGCTGAAAGGTGACTGAGTTTATGTGAAACGAAGTCTTGCTTGTAGGAAGATACAGAGCCTGTGATTTAACTCCGTTTCTGAAGGGAAACACACAGCACGGATCTCACGATGAAACACACTCTGCGTATAGGTGGAAGTACGCTCTTGCTTTCTAGAGTCTCTAATAGAGCAGGAAACATGAGTGTGCTCAGAACAAAATAACAGAGTTTCCTACTCATACAGACCATATCTAGTCCAACTCTGCTTCTGAAACTGATACAAACCACAGTTCCTCTAATATCCAATGCTTTTCAGTTAGAGCAATAAATGTGTGAGCTTCGTAAAAGATGTAGCTTCGTTTGAGCTGAAAGGTGTGTTAGTTTACCTGAAACGAAGTCTTGCTTGTAGGAAGACACAGAGCATGGGATTTAACTCCGTTTCTGAAGGGAAACTCACAGCCCAGTTGTCCTCCATGAAACACACTCTGCTTTAGAGCAAGAAGCACGCTCTTGCTTTCTAAGAGTCTCTAATACAGTAGGGAACGTGTACTGTGGATAGAACAAAGTAACGGTGTTTCCTACACATACAGACCATATCTAGGTCAACTCTTCTTCTGAAACTGATCCAAAGCACAGTTCCATTAACATGCAATGCTTTCCAGTTAAGAGCGAGAAACGTGTGAGCTTCGTGAACGATATAGCTTCCTTTCAGCTGAAAAGTGACTGAGTTTACCTGAAACGAAGTCTTGCTTGTAGGAAGACACAGAGCCTGGGATTTAACTCCATTTCTGACGGGAAACACACAGCACAGTTCTCATCCATGAAAGACACTCTGCTTTAGAACAAGAAGCATGCTCTTGCTTTCTAGAGTCTCTAATAGAGCCAGAAATTGAGGGTACTCTGAACAAAAGAACTGTGTTTCCTACACATACGGACCATTGTTAGTTCAACTCTGCTTCTGAAACTGATACAAACCACAGGTCCTCTAACATCCAATGCTTTACAGTTAAGAACAAGAATCTTGTGAGCTACTTGAACGATGTAGCATTCTTTGAGCTGAAAGGTGAGTGAGTTTCCGTGAAATGAAGTCTTGCTTGTAGGAAGATTCAGAGCCTGTGATTTAACTCCATTTCTGAAGGGAAACACACAGCACAGATCTCACGATGAAACACACTCTGCGTATAGGAGGAAGTACGCTCTTGCTTTCTAGAGTTTCTAAAAGAGCAGGAAACATGAGTGTGCTCAGAACAAAATAACAGAGTTTCCTACTCATACAGACCATATCTAGTCCAACTCTGCTTCTGAAACTGATACAAACCACAGTTCCTCTAATATCCAATGCTTTTCAGTTAGAGCAAGAAACGGGTGAGCTACGTAAAAGATGTAGCTTTGTTTGAGCTGAAAAGTGAGTTATTTTACCTGAATCAAAGTCTTGCTTATAGGAAGACACAGAGCACGGGATTTAACTCCGTTTCTGAAGGGTTAAATCACAGCCCAGTTGTCCTCCATGAAACACACTCTGCTTTAGAGCAAGAAGCACGCTCTTGCTTTCTAGAGTCTCTAATAGAGCCAGAAACATGAAAGTGTGCTCAGAACAAAAGAACGGTGTTTCCTACACATACGGACCATTGCTAGTTCAACTCTGCTTCTGAAACTGATACAAACCACAAGGCATCTAACATCCAATGCTTTTCAGTTAAGAGCGAGAAACGTGTGAGCTTCGTAAACGATTTATATTTATTTGAGCTGAATAGTGACTGCATTTACCTGAAATGATGTCCTGCTTGTAGGAAGACACAGAGCCTGGAATTTAACTCCTTTTCTGAAGGGAAACACACAGCACAGTTCTCTTCCATGAAACCCACTCTGCTTTAGAGCAAGAAGCACGCTCTTTTTTTCTAAGTGTCTCTAAACAGCAGGAAAAGTGACTGTGGTCAGTACAAAATAATGGTGTTTGCTACACATTCTGACCATATCTAGGACAACTCTTCTTCTGAAACTGATACAAACCACAGTTCCTCTAACATGCAATGCTTTCCAGTTAAGAGCGGGAAACTTGTGAGCTTCATGAACGATGTAGCTTCCTTTGAGCTGAAAAGTGACTGAGTTTACCTGAAAAGATGTCTTGCTTGTAGGAAGACACGGAGCCTGGGATTTAACTCCATTTGTGAAGGGAAACACAAAGCACAGTTCTCATCCATGAAACACACACTGCATTAGAGCAAGAAGTATACTCTTGCTTTCTAGAGTCTATAATAGAGCCAGAAACTTGAAAGTGTGCTCAGAACAAAAGAACGGTGTTTCATACACATACGTACCATTGAAAGTCCAACTCGGCCTCTGAAACTGATACAAACCACAGGTCCTCTAACATCCAATGCTTTACAGTTAAGAGCAAGAAACATGTGAGCTACGTGAACGATGTAGCTTTGTTTGAGCTGAAAGGTGACTGAGTTTATGTGAAACGAAGTCTTGCTTGTAGGAAGATACAGAGCCTGTGATTTAACTCCGTTTCTGAAGGGAAACACACAGCACGGATCTCACGATGAAACACACTCTGCGTATAGGTGGAAGTACGCTCTTGCTTTCTAGAGTCTCTAATAGAGCAGGAAACATGAGTGTGCTCAGAACAAAATAACAGAGTTTCCTACTCATACAGACCATATCTAGTCCAACTCTGCTTCTGAAACTGATACAAACCACAGTTCCTCTAATATCCAATGCTTTTCAGTTAGAGCAATAAATGTGTGAGCTTCGTAAAAGATGTAGCTTCGTTTGAGCTGAAAGGTGTGTTAGTTTACCTGAAACGAAGTCTTGCTTGTAGGAAGACACAGAGCATGGGATTTAACTCCGTTTCTGAAGGGAAACTCACAGCCCAGTTGTCCTCCATGAAACACACTCTGCTTTAGAGCAAGAAGCACGCTCTTGCTTTCTAAGAGTCTCTAATACAGTAGGGAACGTGTACTGTGGATAGAACAAAGTAACGGTGTTTCCTACACATACAGACCATATCTAGGTCAACTCTTCTTCTGAAACTGATCCAAAGCACAGTTCCATTAACATGCAATGCTTTCCAGTTAAGAGCGAGAAACGTGTGAGCTTCGTGAACGATATAGCTTCCTTTCAGCTGAAAAGTGACTGAGTTTACCTGAAACGAAGTCTTGCTTGTAGGAAGACACAGAGCCTGGGATTTAACTCCATTTCTGACGGGAAACACACAGCACAGTTCTCATCCATGAAACACACTCTGCTTTAGAACAAGAAGCATGCTCTTGCTTTCTAGAGTCTCTAATAGAGCCAGAAATTGAGGGTACTCTGAACAAAAGAACTGTGATTCCTACACATACGGACCATTGTTAGTTCAACTCTGCTTCTGAAACTGATACAAACCACAGGTCCTCTAACATCCAATGCTTTACAGTTAAGAACAAGAATCTTGTGAGCTACTTGAACGATGTAGCATTCTTTGAGCTGAAAGGTGAGTGAGTTTCCGTGAAATGAAGTCTTGCTTGTAGGAAGATTCAGAGCCTGTGATTTAACTCCATTTCTGAAGGGAAACACACAGCACAGATCTCACGATGAAACACACTCTGCGTATAGGAGGAAGTACGCTCTTGCTTTCTAGAGTTTCTAAAAGAGCAGGAAACATGAGTGTGCTCAGAACAAAATAACAGAGTTTCCTACTCATACAGACCATATCTAGTCCAACTCTGCTTCTGAAACTGATACAAACCACAGTTCCTCTAATATCCAATGCTTTTCAGTTAGAGCAAGAAACGGGTGAGCTACGTAAAAGATGTAGCTTTGCTTGAGCTGAAAAGTGAGTTATTTTACCTGAATCAAAGTCTTGCTTATAGGAAGACACAGAGCACGGGATTTAACTCCGTTTCTGAAGGGTTAAATCACAGCCCAGTTGTCCTCCATGAAACACACTCTGCTTTAGAGCAAGAAGCACGCTCTTGCTTTCTAGAGTCTCTAATAGAGCCAGAAACATGAAAGTGTGCTCAGAACAAAAGAACGGTGTTTCCTACACATACGGACCATTGCTAGTTCAACTCTACTCTGACACTGATACAAGCCCCAAGTCATCTAACATCCAATGATTTTCAGTTAAGAGCGAGAAATGTGTGAGCTTCGTAAACGATTTATATACATGTGAGCTGAAAAGTGACTGCATTTACCTGAAATGATTTCTTGCTTTTAGGAAGACACACAACCGGGAATTTAACTCCATTTCTGAAGGGAAACACACAGCACAGTTCTCATTCATGAAACCCACTCTGCTTTAGAGCAAGAAGCACGCTCTTGTTTTCTAAGTGTCTCTAAACAGCAGGAAAAGTGACTGTGGTCAGAACAAAATAATGGTGTTTGCGACACATTCTGACCATATCTAGGACAACTCTTCTTCTGAAACTTATACAAACCACAGTTCCTCTAACATGCAATGCTTTCCAGTTAAGAGCGAGAAACTTGTGAGCTTCGTGAACGATGTAGCTTCCTTTGAGCTGAAAAGTGACTAAGTTTACCTGAAAAGATGTCTTGCTTGTAGGAAGACACGGAGCCTGGGATTTAACTCCATTTCTGAAGGGAAACACACAGCACAGTTCTCATCCATGAAACACACTCTGCTTTAGAGCAAGACGCACGCTCTTGCTTTCAAAGAGTCTCTAATACAGCAGGTAATGTGACTGTGGTCAGAACAAAATAACGGTGTTTCCTACACATACAGACCATATCTAGGTCAACTCTTCTTCTGAAACTGATACAAAGCACAGTTCCATTAACATGCAATGCTTTCCATTAAAGAGCGAGAAACGTGTGAGCTTCGTGCACGATGTAGATTCCTTTGAGCTGAAAAGTGACTGAGTTTACCTGAAAAGGTGTCTTGCTTGGAGGAAGACACAGAGCCTGGGATTTAACTCCATTTCTGAAGGGAAACACACAGCACAGGTCTCATCCATGAAACACACTCTGCTTTAGAGCAAGAAGTATACTCTTGCTTTCTAGAGTCTATAAAAGAGCCAGAAACTTGAAAGTGTGCTCAGAACAAAAGAACGGTGTTTCATACACATACGGACCATTGAAAGTCCAACTTGACCTCTGAAACTGATACAAACCATAGGTCCTCTAACATCCAATGCTTTACAGTTAAGAGCAAGAAACGTGTGAGCTACGTGAATGATGTAGCTTTGTTTGAGCTGAAAGGTGACTGAATTTAAGTGAAACGAAGTCTTGCTTGTAGGAAGATTCAGAGCCTGTGATTTAACTCCATTTCTGAAGGGAAACACACAGCACAGATCTCACGATGAAACACACTCTGCGTATAGGAGGAAGTACGCTCTTGCTTTCTAGATTCTCTAATAGAGCAGGAAACATGAGTGTGCTCAGAACAAAATAACAGAGTTTCCTACTCATAGAGCCCATATCTAGTCCAACTCTGCTTCTGAAACTGATACAAACCACAGTTCCTCTAATATCCAATGCTTTTCAGTTAGAACAATAAACATTTGAGCTACAAAAAGGATGTAGCTTCGTTTGAGCTGAAAGGTGAGTTAGTGTACCTGAAACGAAGTCTTGCTTGTAGGAAGACACAGAGCATGGGATTTAACTCCGTTTCTGAAGGGAAACTCACAGCCCAGTTTTCCTCCATGAAACACACTCTGCTTTAGAGCAAGAAGCATGCTCTTGCTTTCTAGAGTCTATAACAGAGCCATATACTTGAGGGTACTCAGACCAAATAACGGTGTTTCCTCCACATACGGACCATTGCTAGTTCAACTCTGCTTCTGAAACTGATACAAACCACAGGTCCTCTAACATCCAATGCTTTTCAGTTAGAGCAAGAAACGGGTGAGTTCGTAAAAGACGTAGCTTTGTTTGAGCTGAACCTGAGTGAGTTTACCTGAAACGAAGTCTTGCTTGTAGGAAGACACAGAGCCTGGGATTTAACTCCATTTCTGAAGGGAAACACACAGCACAGTTGTACTCCGTGAAACGTACTCTGCTTTAGAGCCTGAAGCATGCTCTTGCTTTCTAGAGTCTCTAATAGAGCCAGAAACTTGAAAGTGTGCTCAGAACAAAATAATGGTGTTATCTACACATTCGGACCATTGCTAGTTCAACTCTACTTCTGAAACTCATACAAACCACAAGTCATCTAACATCCTATGCTTTTCAGTTAAGAGCGAGAAACGTGTGAGCTTTGTAAACGATTTATATTCATTTGAGCTGAAAAGTGACTGCATTTACCTGAAAAGATTTCTTGCTTGTAGGAAGACACAGAGCCTGGAATTTAACTCCATTTCAAAGGGAAACACACAGCACAGTTCTCATCCATGAAACACACACTGCTTTAGAGCAAGAAGCCCGCCCTTGCTTTCTAAGAGTCTCTAATACAGCAGGAAACGTGTACTGTGGATAGAACAAAGTAATGATGTTTCCTACACATACAGACCATATCTAGGTCAACTCTTCTTCTGAAACTGATACAAAGCACAGTTCCATTAACATGCAATGCTTTCCAGTTAAGAGCGAGAAACGTGTGAGCTTCGTGATCGATATAGCTTCCTTTCAGCTGAAAAGTGACTGAGTTTACCTGAAACGAAGTCTTGCTTGTAGGAAGACACAGAGCCTGGGATTTAACTCCATTTCTGACGGGAAACACACAGCACAGTTCTCATCCATGAAACACACTCTGCTTTAGAACAAGAAGCATGCTCTTGCTTTCTAGAGTCTCTAATAGAGCCAGAAATTGAGGTTACTCTGAACAAAAGAACTGTGTTTCCTACACATACGGACCATTGCTAGTCCAACTCTGCCTGTGAAACTGATACAAACCACAGGTCCTCTAACATCCAATGCTATACAGTTAAGAACAAGAAACTTGTGAGCTACTTGAACGATGTAGCATTCTTTGAGCTGAAAGGTGAGTGAGTTTCCGTGAAATGAAGTCTTGCTTGTAGGAAGATTCAGAGCCTGTGATTTAACTCCATTTCTGAAGGGAAACACACAGCACAGATCTCACGATGAAACACACTCTGCGTATAGGTGGAAGTACGCTATTGCTTTCTAGAGTCTCTAATAGAGCAGGAAACATGAGTGTGTTCAGAACAAAATAACAGAGTTTCCTACTCATACAGACCATATCTAGTCCAATTCTGCTTCTGAAACTGATACAAACCACAGTTCCTCTAATATCCAATGCTTTTCAGTTAGAGCAATAAATGTGTGAGCTTCGTAAAAGATGTAGCTTCGTTTGAGCTGAAAGGTGTGTTAGTTTACCTGAAACGAAGTCTTGCTTGTAGGAAGACACAGAGCATGGGATTTAACTCCGTTTCTGAAGGGAAACTCACAGCCCAGTTGTCCTCCATGAAACACACTCTGCTTTAGAGCAAGAAGCACGCTCTTGCTTTCTAAGAGTCTCTAATACAGTAGGGAACGTGTATTGTGGATAGAACAAAGTAATGGTGTTTCCTACACATACAGACCATATCTAGGTCAACTCTTCTTCTGAAACTGATCCAAAGCACAGTTCCATTACCATGCAATGCTTTCCAGTTAAGAGTGAGAAACGTGTGAGCTTCGTGAACGATATAGCTCCCTTTCAGCTGAAAAGTGACTGAGTTTACCTGAAACGAAGTCTTCCTTGTAGGAATACACAGAGCCTGGGATTTAACTCCATTTCTGACGGGAAACACACAGCACAGTTCTCATCCATGAAACACACTCTGCTTTAGAACAAGAAGCATGCTCTTGCTTTCTAGAGTCTCTAATAGAGCCAGAAATTGAGGGTACTCTGAACAAAAGAACTGTGTTTCCTACACATACGGACCATTGTTAGTTCAACTCTGCTTCTGAAACTGATACAAACCACAGGTCCTCTAACATCCAATGCTTTACAGTTAAGAACAAGAATCTTGTGAGCTACTTGAAGGATGTAGCATTCTTTGAGCTGAAAGGTGAGTGAGTTTCCGTGAAATGAAGTCTTGCTTGTAGGAAGATTCAGAGCCTGTGATTTAACTCCATTTCTGAAGGGAAACACACAGCACAGATCTCACGATGAAACACACTCTGCGTATAGGAGGAAGTACGCTCTTGCTTTCTAGAGTTTCTAAAAGAGCAGGAAACATGAGTGTGCTCAGAACAAAATAACAGAGTTTCCTACTCATACAGACCATATCTAGTCCAACTCTGCTTCTGAAACTGATACAAACCACAGTTCCTCTAATATCCAATGCTTTTCAGTTAGAGCAAGAAACGGGTGAGCTACGTAAAAGATGTAGCTTTGTTTGATTCTGAAACTGATACAAACAACAGGTCATCTAACATCCAATGCTTTTCAATTAAGAGCGATTAACATGTGATCTTTGTGAATGATTTATATTTCTTTGAGCTAAAAGTGACTGCATTTACCTGAAATGATGTCTTTTTGTAGGAAGACACAGAGCCTGTGATTTAACTCCATTTCTGAAAGGGAAAAACACAGCACAGTTGTCATCCATGAAACACACTCTGCTTTAGAGCAAGAAACACGCTCTTCCATTATTGAATCTCTAATAAAGCAGGAAACATGAGTGTGCTCAGAAGAAAAGAACGGTGTTTGCTACACATACGGACCGTATCTAGTTCAACTCTGCTTCTGAAACTGATACAAACCACAGTTCCTGTAACATCCAATGCTTTCCAGTTAAGAATGAGAAACGTCTGAGCTTCGTGAATGATGAAGCTTCCTTTGAGCTGAAAAGTGACTGAGTTTACCTGAAAAGATGTCTTGCTTGTAGGAAGACACAGAGCCTGGGATTTAACTACCTTTCTGAAGGGAAGCACACAGCTCAGTTCTCATCCATGAAACACACTTTGCTTTAGAGCAAGAAGCACGCTCTTGCTTTCTACAGTGTCTAATAGAACCATAAACTTGAGTGTGCTCAGAACAAAAGAACGGTGTTTCCTACACCTACAGACCATATCTATTTCAACTCTGCTTCTGAAACTGATACAAAACACAAGTCCTCTAATATCCAATGCTTTACATTTAAGATCGAGAAAAGTGTTAGCTACGTAAACGATGTAGGTTTGTATGAGCTGAAACGTGAGTGAGTTTTCATGAAACGAAGTCATGCTTGTAGGATGACACAGAGCCTGGGATTTAACAACATTTCTGAAGGGAAACACACAGCACAGTTGTCATCCATGAAACACTATGCTTTAGAGCAAGAAGCACGCCCTTGCTTTCTAATTTCTCTAATAAAGCAGGAAACATGAGTGTGCTCAGAACAAAAGAATGGAGATTCCTACACATACCGACCATATCTAGTTCAACTCTTCTTCTGAAACTGATACAAGCCACAGGACCTGTATTATCCTTGCTTTACTTTTAAGAGCGAATAACGTGTGAGCTATCTGAACAATTTAGCTTTGTTTGAGCTGAAAAGTTACTGAGTTTACATGAAAAGAAGTCATGCTTGTAGGAAGACACAGAGCCTGGGATTTAACTCCATGTCTGAAGGGAAACACACAGCACAGTTCTCATCCAGGAAACTCATTTTGCTTTAGAGCAAGAAGCACGCTCTTGCTTTCTGGAGTTTCTAATACAGAAGGTAAAGTGAGTGTGCTCAGAAAAAACGAACTGTGTCCTACACATATGGACCATTGCTAGTTCAACTCTGCTTCTGAAACTGATACAAACCACAGGTCATCTAACATCCAATGCTTTTCAGTTAAGAGCGAGAAAGTTTAGAGCTTCGTGAATGATTTATATTCCTTTGAGCGAAAAGTGACTGCGTTTACCTGAAATGATGTCTTGCTGTAGGAAGACACAGAGCCTGGGATTTAATTCCATTTCGGAAGAGAAACACACAGCACAGTTCTCATCCATGAAACACACTCTGCTTTAGAGTAAGAAGCACGCTCTTGCTTTCTAGAGTCTCTAATAAAGCAGGAAACATGAGTGTGCTCAGAATTAAAGTACGGTGTTTCCTACACGTACGGACCATATATAGTTCAACTCTGCTTCTGAAACTGATACAAACCACAGGTCCTCTAACATCCAAAGCTTTTCATTTAAGGGCGACAAACGTGTGAGCTTCGTGAACGATGTAGCTACATTTGAGCTGAAAAGTGACTGAGTTTACCTGAAAGGAAGACTTGCTTGTAGGAAGATACACAGCATGGGATTTAACTCCATTTCTGAGGGAAACACACAGCACAGTTCTCATCCATGAAACACTCTGCTTTATAACAAGAAGCACGCTCTTGCTTTCTAGAGTCTCTAATACAGCAGGAAACGTGAGTGTGCTCATAAAAAAAGAATGGTGTTTCCTACACATACAGACCATATCTAGTTCAACTCTGCTTCTGAAACTGATACAAAGCCCAGGTCCTCTTACATCCAATGATTTTCAGTTAAGAGCGAGAAACGTGTGAGCTTCGTGAATGATTTATATTCGTTTGAGCTAAAAGTGACTGCGTTTACCTGAAATAAAGTCTTTTTGTAGGAAGACACAGTGCCTGGGATTTAAGTCCATTTCTGAAGAGAAACACACAGCACAGTTCTCATCCATGGTACTCTTTCTGCTTTATAGCAAGAAGCACGCTCTTGCTTTCTAGAATCTCTAATAGTACAGGAAATGTGAGTTTGCTCAGACAAAAAGAACGGTGTTTCCTACACACACGGACCATTGCTAGTTCAACTCTGCTTCTGAAGCTGATACAAACCACAGGTTATCTAACATCCAATGCTTTTCTTTAAGAGAGAGAAACTTGTGAGCTTCGTGAATGATTTATATTCGTTTGAGCTAAAAGTGACTGCGTTTACCTGAAATAATGTCTTTTTGTAGGAAGACACAGAGCCTGGGATTTAACTAAATTTCTGAAGGGAAAAACACAGCACAGTTCTCATCCATGAAACACACACTGCATTAGAGCAAGAAGTATACTCTTGCTTTCTAGAGTCTATAATAGAGCCAGAAACTTGAAAGTGTGCTCAGAACAAAAGAACGGTGTTTCATACACATACGTACCATTGAAAGTCCAACTCGGCCTCTGAAACTGATACAAACCACAGGTCCTCTAACATTCAATGCTTTACAGTTAAGAGCAAGAAACGTGTGAGCTACGTGAACGATGTAGCTTTGTTTGAGCTGAAAGGTGACTGAGTTTATGTGAAACGAAGTCTTGCTTGTAGGAAGATACAGAGCCTGTGATTTAACTCCGTTTCTGAAGGGAAACACACAGCACGGATCTCACGATGAAACACACTCTGCGTATAGGTGGAAGTACGCTCTTGCTTTCTAGAGTCTCTAATAGAGCAGGAAACATGAGTGTGCTCAGAACAAAATAACAGAGTTTCCTACTCATACAGACCATATCTAGTCCAACTCTGCTTCTGAAACTGATACAAACCACAGTTCCTCTAATATCCAATGCTTTTCAGTTAGAGCAATAAATGTGTGAGCTTCATAAAAGATGTAGCTTCGTTTGAGCTGAAAGGTGTGTTAGTTTACCTGAAACGAAGTCTTGCTTGTAGGAAGACACAGAGCATGGGATTTAACTCCGTTTCTGAAGGGAAACTCACAGCCCAGTTGTCCTCCATGAAACACACTCTGCTTTAGAGCAAGAAGCACGCTCTTGCTTTCTAAGAGTCTCTAATACAGTAGGGAACGTGTACTGTGGATAGAACAAAGTAACGGTGTTTCCTACACATACAGACCATATCTAGGTCAACTCTTCTTCTGAAACTGATCCAAAGCACAGTTCCATTAACATGCAATGCTTTCCAGTTAAGAGTGAGAAACGTGTGAGCTTCGTGAACGATATAGCTTCCTTTCAGCTGAAAAGTGACTGAGTTTACCTGAAACGAAGTCTTGCTTGTAGGAAGACACAGAGCCTGGGATTTAACTCCATTTCTGACGGGAAACACACAGCACAGTTCTCATCCATGAAAGACACTCTGCTTTAGAACAAGAAGCATGCTCTTGCTTTCTAGAGTCTCTAATAGAGCCAGAAATTGAGGGTACTCTGAACAAAAGAACTGTGATTCCTACACATACGGACCATTGTTAGTTCAACTCTGCTTCTGAAACTGATACAAACCACAGGTCCTCTAACATCCAATGCTTTACAGTTAAGAACAAGAATCTTGTGAGCTACTTGAAGGATGTAGCATTCTTTGAGCTGAAAGGTGAGTGAGTTTCCGTGAAATGAAGTCTTGCTTGTAGGAAGATTCAGAGCCTGTGATTTAACTCCATTTCTGAAGGGAAACACACAGCACAGATCTCACGATGAAACACACTCTGCGTATAGGAGGAAGTACGCTCTTGCTTTCTAGAGTTTCTAAAAGAGCAGGAAACATGAGTGTGCTCAGAACAAAATAACAGAGTTTCCTACTCATACAGACCATATCTAGTCCAACTCTGCTTCTGAAACTGATACAAACCACAGTTCCTCTAATATCCAATGCTTTTCAGTTAGAGCAAGAAACGGGTGAGCTACGTAAAAGATGTAGCTTTGTTTGAGCTGAAAAGTGAGTTATTTTACCTGAATCAAAGTCTTGCTTATAGGAAGACACAGAGCACGGGATTTAACTCCGTTTCTGAAGGGTTAAATCACAGCCCAGTTGTCCTCCATGAAACACACTCTGCTTTAGAGCAAGAAGCACGCTCTTGCTTTCTATAGTCTCTAATAGAGCCAGAAACATGAAAGTGTGCTCAGAACAAAAGAACGGTGTTTCCTACACATACGGACCATTGCTAGTTCAACTCTGCTCTGACACTGATACAAGCCCCAAGTCATCTAACATCCAATGATTTTCAGTTAAGAGCGAGAAATGTGTGAGCTTCGTAAACGATTTATATACATGTGAGCTGAAAAGTGACTGCATTTACCTGAAATGATTTCTTGCTTTTAGGAAGACACACAGCCGGGAATTTAACTCCATTTCTGAAGGGAAACACACAGCACAGTTCTCATTCATGAAACCCACTCTGCTTTAGAGCAAGAAGCACGCTCTTGTTTTCTAAGTGTCTCTAAACAGCAGGAAAAGTGACTGTGGTCAGAACAAAATAATGGTGTTTGCGACACATTCTGACCATATCTAGGACAACTCTTCTTCTGAAACTTATACAAACCACAGTTCCTCTAACATGCAATGCTTTCCAGTTAAGAGCGAGAAACTTGTGAGCTTCGTGAACGATGTAGCTTCCTTTGAGCTGAAAAGTGACTAAGTTTACCTGAAAAGATGTCTTGCTTGTAGGAAGACACGGAGCCTGGGATTTAACTCCATTTCTGAAGGGAAACACACAGCACAGTTCTCATCCATGAAACACACTCTGCTTTAGAGCAAGACGCACGCTCTTGCTTTCAAAGAGTCTCTAATACAGCAGGTAATGTGACTGTGGTCAGAACAAAATAACGGTGTTTCCTACACATACAGACCATATCTAGGTCAACTCTTCTTCTGAAACTGATACAAAGCACAGTTCCATTAACATGCAATGCTTTCCATTTAAGAGCGAGAAACGTGTGAGCTTCGTGCACGATGTAGCTTCCTTTGAGCTGAAAAGTGACTGAGTTTACCTGAAAAGGTGTCTTGCTTGGAGGAAGACACAGAGCCTGGGATTTAACTCCATTTCTGAAGGGAAACACACAGCACAGGTCTCATCCATGAAACACACTCTGCTTTAGAGCAAGAAGTATACTCTTGCTTTCTAGAGTCTATAAAAGAGCCAGAAACTTGAAAGTGTGCTCAGAACAAAAGAACGGTGTTTCATACACATACGGACCATTGAAAGTCCAACTTGACCTCTGAAACTGATACAAACCACAGGTCCTCTAACATCCAATGCTTTACAGTTAAGAGCAAGAAACGTGTGAGCTACGTGAATGATGTAGCTTTGTTTGAGCTGAAATTTGACTGAATTTAAGTGAAACGAAGTCTTGCTTGTAGGAAGATTCAGAGCCTGTGATTTAACTCCATTTCTGAAGGGAAACACACAGCACAGATCTCACGATGAAACACACTCTGCGTATAGGAGGAAGTACGCTCTTGCTTTCTAGATTCTCTAATAGAGCAGGAAACATGAGTGTGCTCAGAACAAAATAACAGAGTTTCCTACTCATAGAGCCCATATCTAGTCCAACTCTGCTTCTGAAACTGATACAAACCACAGTTCCTCTAATATCCAATGCTTTTCAGTTAGAACAATAAACATGTGAGCTACAAAAAGGATGTAGCTTCGTGTGAGCTGAAAGGTGAGTTAGTGTACCTGAAACGAAGTCTTGCTTGTAGGAAGACACAGAGCATGGGATTTAACTCCGTTTCTGAAGGGAAACTCACAGCCCAGTTTTCCTCCATGAAACACACTCTGCTTTAGAGCAAGAAGCATGCTCTTGCTTTCTAGAGTCTATAACAGAGCCATATACTTGAGGGTACTCAGACCAAATAACGGTGTTTCCTCCACATACGGACCATTGCTAGTTCAACTCTGCTTCTGAAACTGATACAAACCACAGGTCCTCTAACATCCAATGCTTTTCAGTTAGAGCAAGAAACGGGTGAGTTCGTAAAAGACGTAGCTTTGTTTGAGCTGAACCTGAGTGAGTTTACCTGAAACGAAGTCTTGCTTGTAGGAAGACACAGAGCCTGGGATTTAACTCCATTTCTGAAGGGAAACACACAGCACAGTTGTACTCCGTGAAACGTACTCTGCTTTAGAGCCTGAAGCATGCTCTTGCTTTCTAGAGTCTCTAATAGAGCCAGAAACTTGAAAGTGTGCTCAGAACAAAATAATGGTGTTATCTACACATTCGGACCATTGCTAGTTCAACTCTACTTCTGAAACTCATACAAACCACAAGTCATCTAACATCCTATGCTTTTCAGTTAAGAGCGAGAAACGTGTGAGCTTTGTAAACGATTTATATTCATTTGAGCTGAAAAGTGACTGCATTTACCTGAAAAGATTTCTTGCTTGTAGGAAGACACAGAGCCTGGAATTTAACTCCATTTCAAAGGGAAACACACTGCACAGTTCTCATCCATGAAACACACACTGCTTTAGAGCAAGAAGCCCGCCCTTGCTTTCTAAGAGTCTCTAATACAGCAGGAAACGTGTACTGTGGATAGAACAAAGTAATGATGTTTCCTACACATACAGACCATATCTAGGTCAACTCTTCTTCTGAAACTGATACAAAGCACAGTACCATTAACATGCAATGCTTTCCAGTTAAGAGCGAGAAACGTGTGAGCTTCGTGATCGATATAGCTTCCTTTCAGCTGAAAAGTGACTGAGTTTACCTGAAACGAAGTCTTGCTTGTAGGAAGACACAGAGCCTGGGATTTAACTCCATTTCTGACGGGAAACACACAGCACAGTTCTCATCCATGAAACACACTCTGCTTTAGAACAAGAAGCATGCTCTTGCTTTCTAGAGTCTCTAATAGAGCCAGAAATTGAGGTTACTCTGAACAAAAGAACTGTGTTTCCTACACATACGGACCATTGCTAGTCCAACTCTGCCTGTGAAACTGATACAAACCACAGGTCCTCTAACATCCAATGCTATACAGTTAAGAACAAGAAACTTGTGAGCTACTTGAACGATGTAGCATTCTTTGAGCTGAAAGGTGAGTGAGTTTCCGTGAAATGAAGTCTTGCTTGTAGGAAGATTCAGAGCCTGTGATTTAACTCCATTTCTGAAGGGAAACACACAGCACAGATCTCACGATGAAACACACTCTGCGTATAGGTGGAAGTACACTATTGCTTTCTAGAGTCTCTAATAGAGCAGGAAACATGAGTGTGTTCAGAACAAAATAACAGAGTTTCCTACTCATACAGACCATATCTAGTCCAATTCTGCTTCTGAAACTGATACAAACCACAGTTCCTCTAATATCCAATGCTTTTCAGTTAGAGCAATAAATGTGTGAGCTTCGTAAAAGATGTAGCTTCGTTTGAGCTGAAAGGTGTGTTAGTTTACCTGAAACGAAGTCTTGCTTGTAGGAAGACACAGAGCATGGGATTTAACTCCGTTTCTGAAGGGAAACTCACAGCCCAGTTGTCCTCCATGAAACACACTCTGCTTTAGAGCAAGAAGCACGCTCTTGCTTTCTAGAGTCTCTAATAGAGCCAGAAACTTGAAAGTGTGCTCAGAACAAAAGAACGGTGTTTCCTACACATACGGACCATTGCTAGTTCAACTCTGCTCTGACACTGATATAAGCCCCAAGTCATCTAACATCCAATGATTTTCAGTTAAGAGCGAGAAATGTGTGAGCTTCGTAAACGATTTATATACATGTGAGCTGAAAAGTGACTGCATTTACCTGAAATGATTTCTTGCTTTTAGGAAGACACACAGCCGGGAATTTAACTCCATTTCTGAAGGGAAACACACAGCACAATTCTCATCCATGAAACACACTCTGCTTTAGAGCAAGAAGCTCGCTCTTGCTTTCATAGAGTCTCTAATACAGCAGGTAAAGTGACTGTGGTCAGAACAAAATAACGGTGTTTCCTACACATACAGACCATATCGAGGTCAACTCTTCTTCTGAAACTGATACAAAGCACAAGGCATCTAACATCCAATGCTATTCAGTTAAGAGCGAGAAACGTGTGAGCTTCGTAAATGATTTATATTTATTTGAGCTGAATAGTGACTGCATTTACCTGAAATGATGTTTTGCTTGTAGGAAGACACACAGCCGGGAATTTAACTCCATTTCTGAAGGGAAACACACAGCACAGTTCTCATTCATGAAACCCACTCTGCTTTAGAGCAAGAAGCTCGCTCTTGCTTTCAAAGAGTCTCTAATACAGCAGGTAATGTGACTGTGGTCAGAACAAAATAACGGTGTTTCCTACACATACAGACGATATCTAGGTCAACTCTTCTTCTGAAACTGATACAAAGCACAGTTCCATTAACATGCAATGCTTTCCAGTTAAGAGCGTGAAACGTGTGAGCTTCGTGAACGATGTAGCTTCCTTTGAGCTGAAAAGTGACTGAGTTTACCTGAAAAGATGTCTTGCTTGGAGGAAGACACGGAGCCTGGGATTTACCTCCATTTCTGAAGGGAAACACACAGCACAGTTCTCATCCATGAAACACACTCTGCTTTAGAGCAAGAAGTATACTCTTGCTTTCTAGAGTCTATAATAGAGCCATAAACTTGAAAGTGTGCTCAGAACAAAAAACGGTGTTTCCTACACATACGGACCATTGTTAGTTCAACTCTGCTTCTGAAACTGATACAAACCACAGGTCCTCTAACATCCAATGCTATACAGTTAAGAACAAGAAACTTGTGAGCTACTTGAAGGATGTAGCATTCTTTGAGCTGAAAGGTGAGTGAGTTTCCGTGAAATGAAGTCTTGCTTGTAGGAAGATTCAGAGCCTGTGATTTAACTCCATTTCTGAAGGGAAACACACAGCACAGATCTCACGATGAAACACACTCTGCGTATAGGAGGAAGTACGCTCTTGCTTTCTAGAGTTTCTAAAAGAGCAGGAAACATGAGTGTGCTCAGAACAAAATAACAGAGTTTCCTACTCATACAGACCATATCTAGTCCAACTCTGCTTCTGAAACTGATACAAACCACAGTTCCTCTAATATCCAATGCTTTTCAGTTAGAGCAAGAAACGGGTGAGCTACGTAAAAGATGTAGCTTTGTTTGATTCTGAAACTGATACAAACAACAGGTCATCTAACATCCAATGCTTTTCAATTAAGAGCGATTAACATGTGATCTTTGTGAATGATTTATATTTCTTTGAGCTAAAAGTGACTGCATTTACCTGAAATGATGTCTTTTTGTAGGAAGACACAGAGCCTGTGATTTAACTCCATTTCTGAAAGGGAAAAACACAGCACAGTTGTCATCCATGAAACACACTCTGCTTTAGAGCAAGAAACACGCTCTTCCATTATTGAATCTCTAATAAAGCAGGAAACATGAGTGTGCTCAGAAGAAAAGAACGGTGTTTGCTACACATACGGACCGTATCTAGTTCAACTCTGCTTCTGAAACTGATACAAACCACAGTTCCTGTAACATCCAATGCTTTCCAGTTAAGAATGAGAAACGTCTGAGCTTCGTGAATGATGAAGCTTCCTTTGAGCTGAAAAGTGACTGAGTTTACCTGAAAAGATGTCTTGCTTGTAGGAAGACACAGAGCCTGGGATTTAACTACCTTTCTGAAGGGAAGCACACAGCTCAGTTCTCATCCATGAAACACACTTTGCTTTAGAGCAAGAAGCACGCTCTTGCTTTCTACAGTGTCTAATAGAGCCATAAACTTGAGTGTGCTCAGAACAAAAGAACGGTGTTTCCTACACCTACAGACCATATCTATTTCAACTCTGCTTCTGAAACTGATACAAAACACAAGTCCTCTAATATCCAATGCTTTACATTTAAGATCGAGAAAAGTGTTAGCTACGTAAACGATGTAGGTTTGTATGAGCTGAAACGTGAGTGAGTTTTCATGAAACGAAGTCATGCTTGTAGGAAGACACAGAGCCTGGGATTTAACAACATTTCTGAAGGGAAACACACAGCACAGTTGTCATCCATGAAACACTATGCTTTAGAGCAAGAAGCACGCCCTTGCTTTCTAATTTCTCTAATAAAGCAGGAAACATGAGTGTGCTCAGAACAAAAGAATGGAGATTCCTACACATACCGACCATATCTAGTTCAACTCTTCTTCTGAAACTGATACAAGCCACAGGACCTGTATTATCCTTGCTTTACTTTTAAGAGCGAATAACGTGTGAGCTATCTGAACAATTTAGCTTTGTTTGAGCTGAAAAGTTACTGAGTTTACATGAAAAGAAGTCATGCTTGTAGGAAGACACAGAGCCTGGGATATAACTCCATGTCTGAAGGGAAACACACAGCACAGTTCTCATCCAGGAAACTCATTTTGCTTTAGAGCAAGAAGCACGCTCTTGCTTTCTGGAGTTTCTAAAACAGAAGGTAAAGTGAGTGTGCTCAGAAAAAACGAACTGTGTCCTACACATATGGACCATTGCTAGTTCAACTCTGCTTCTGAAACTGATACAAACCACAGGTCATCTAACATCCAATGCTTTTCAGTTAAGAGCAAGAAAGTTTAGAGCTTCGTGAATGATTTATATTCCTTTGAGCGAAAAGTGACTGCGTTTACCTGAAATGATGTCTTGCTGTAGGAAGACACAGAGCCTGGGATTTAATTCCATTTCGGAAGAGAAACACACAGCACAGTTCTCATCCATGAAACACACTCTGCTTTAGAGTAAGAAGCACGCTCTTGCTTTCTAGAGTCTCTAATAAAGCAGGAAACATGAGTGTGCTCAGAATTAAAGTACGGTGTTTCCTACACGTACGGACCATATATAGTTCAACTCTGCTTCTGAAACTGATACAAACCACAGGTCCTCTAACATCCAAAGCTTTTCATTTAAGGGCGACAAACGTGTGAGCTTCGTGAACGATGTAGCTACATTTGAGCTGAAAAGTGACTGAGTTTACCTGAAAGGAAGACTTGCTTGTAGGAAGATACACAGCATGGGATTTAACTCCATTTCTGAGGGAAACACACAGCACAGTTCTCATCCATGAAACACTCTGCTTTATAACAAGAAGCACGCTCTTGCTTTCTAGAGTCTCTAATACAGCAGGAAACGTGAGTGTGTTCATAAAAAAAGAATGGTGTTTCCTACACATACAGACCATATCTAGTTCAACTCTGCTTCTGAAACTGATACAAAGCCCAGGTCCTCTTACAGCCAATGATTTTCAGTTAAGAGCGAGAAACGTGTGAGCTTCGTGAATGATTTATATTCGTTTGAGCTAAAAGTGACTGCGTTTACCTGAAATAAAGTCTTTTTGTAGGAAGACACAGTGCCTGGGATTTAAGTCCATTTCTGAAGAGAAACACACAGCACAGTTCTCATCCATGGTACTCTTTCTGCTTTATAGCAAGAAGCACGCTCTTGCTTTCTAGAGTCTCTAATAGTACAGGAAATGTGAGTTTGCTCAGACAAAAAGAACGGTGTTTCCTACACACACGGACCATTGCTAGTTCAACTCTGCTTCTGAAGCTGATACAAACCACAGGTTATCTAACATCCAATGCTTTTCTTTAAGAGAGAGAAACTTGTGAGCTTCGTGAATGATTTATATTCGTTTGAGCTAAAAGTGACTGCATTTACCTGAAATAATGTCTTTTTGTAGGAAGACACAGAGCCTGGGATTTAACTAAATTTCTGAAGGGAAACACACAGCACAGTTCTCATCCATGAAACACACACTGCTTTAGAGCAAGAAACACGCTCTTGCTTTCTAGAGTCTCTAATACAGCAGGTAAAGTGAGTGTAGTCAGAACAACAGAACGATGTTTCCTAAGAATACGTTCCATATCTAGTTCAACTCTGCTTCTGAAACTGATTACAAACTACAGGTCCTGTAACATCCAATACTTTTCTGTTATGAGTGAGAAACGTGTGAGCTACGTGAACGTTGTAGTTTTGTTTGAGCTGAAAATTGACTGAGTTTACATGAAACGAAGTCATGCTTGTAGGAAGATACAGAGGCTGTGATTTAACTCCATTTCTGAAGGGAAACACAAAGTGCAGTTCTCATCCATGAAACACATTCTGCTTATAGCAAGAAGCACGCTCTTGCTTTTTGGAGCCTCTAATACAGCAGGTAAATTGAGTGTGGTCAGAACCAAAAACGGTGTTTCCTACACATACGGACCATATCTAGTTCAACTCTGCTTCTGAAACTAATACATCACACAGGTCCTCTAACATCCAATGCTTTTCAGTTAAGAGCCAGAAATGTGTGAGCTACGTGAACGATGTAGTTTTGTTTGAGCTAAAAAGTTACTGAGTTTACATGAAAAGAAGTCATGCTTTTTGAAGACACAGAGCCTGGGATTTAACTCCATTTCTGAAGGGAAACACACAGCACAGTTCTCATCCATGGAACTCTTTCTGCTTTATAGCAAGAAGCACGCTCTTGCTTTCTAGGGTCTCTAATAGTACAGGAAACGTGAGTTTGCTCAGACAAAAAGAACGGTGTTTCCTACACACACGGACCATTGCTAGTTCAACTCTGCTTCTGAAGCTGATACAAACCACAGGTTATCTAACATCCAATGCTTTTCTGTTAAGAGAGAGAAACGTGTGAGCTACGTGAACGTTGTAGCTTTGTTTGAGCTGAAAGGTGACTGAGTTTATCTTAAACGAAATCTTGCTTGTAGGAAGACACAGATCGAGGGATTTAACTCCATTTCTGAAGGGAAACACACAGCACAGTTCTCATCCATGAAACACAGTCTGCTTTAGAGCAAGAAGCAAACTCTTGCTTTCTAGAGTCTTATATAGCATGAAACGTGAGTGTGCTCAGAACAAAGAACGGTGTTTTCTACACATACAGACCATATCTAGGTCAACTCTGCTTCTGAAACTGATACAAACCACAGGTCCTCTAATATGCAATGCTTTTCAGTTAAGACCCAGAAACGTGTGAGCTACGTGAATGATTTATATTCGTTTGAGCTAAATGTGACTGCGTTTACCTGAAAAGATGTCTTTTTGTAGGAATACACAGAGCCTGGGATTTAACTCCATTTCTGAAGGGAAACACACAGCACAGTTCTAATCCATGAAACACACTCTGCTTTAGAGCAAGTAGCATGCATGGTGCTTTCCAGAGTCTCTAATAGAGCCAGAAACTTGAGTGTGCTCAGAACAAAGAACGGTGTTTCCTACACATACTGACCATATCTAGTTCAACTCTGCTTCTGAAATTGATTCAAACCACAGTACTTCTAACATCCAATGCTTTTAAGTTAAGAGCGATGAACATGTGAGCTTCGTGAACGATGTAGCTTTGTTTTAGCTGAAAGGTGACTGAGTTTACCTGAAACTAATCTTGCTTGTAGGAAGACACAGAGCCTGGTATTTAACTCCATTTCTGAAGGGAAACACACAGCACAGTTCTCATCCATGAAACACCCAATGCTTTAGAGCAAGAATCACCCTCTTGCATTCTAGAGTCTCTAATACAACAGGAAACATGAGTGTACTCAGAACAAAAGAACGGTTTTTCCTACACATACCAACCACATCTAGTTCAACTCTGCTTCTGAAACTGATACAAACCACAGGTCCTCTAACATCCAATGCTTTTCAGTTAATATTGAGAAACGTGTGAGCTCTGTGAATGATGTAGCTTCCTTTGAGCTGAAAAGTTACTGTGTTTACCTGAAACGAATTCTTGCTTGTAGGAAGACACAGCACCGAGGATTTAACTCCATTTCTGAGGGAAACACACAGCACAGTTCTCGTCCATGAAACACACTCTGCTTTAGAGCAAGAACCAAGCTCTTGCTTTCTAGAATCACTAATAAGCAGGAAACATGAGTTTGCTAAGAAAAAAGAAAGGTGTTTCCATCATATACGGTCCATATCTAGTTCATCTCTGCTTCTGAAACTGATACAAACCACAGGTCCTCTAACATACAAAGCTTTTCAGTCAAGGGAGACAAACGTGTGAGCTTCGTGAACGATGTAGCTACATTTGAGATGAAAAGTGACTGAGTTTACCTGAAACGAAGACTTGCTTGTAGGAAGATACACAGCCTGGGATTTAACTCCATTTCTGAAGGGAAACACACAGCACAGTTCCCATCCATGAAAAACCCAATGCTTTAGAGCAAGAAGCACCCTCTTGCATTCTAGAGTCTCTAATACAACAGGAAACGTGAGTGTACCCAGAACAAAAGAATGGTGTTTCCTACACATATGGACCATATCTATTTCAACTCTGCTTCTGAAAATGATAAAAACCTCAGGTCCTCTAACATCCAATGCGTGTCAGTTAAGAAGAGAAATGTGTGAGCTTCTTGATCAATGTAGGTCCTTTGAGATGAATAGTGACTAGCCTTCCCTGAAAGGAAGTCTTTTTTGTAGGAAGACACAGAGCATGGGATTTAACTCCATTTCTGAAGGGAAACACACAGCACAGTTCTCATTCTTGAAACACACTCTGCTTTAGAGCAAGAAGCACCCTCTTGCATTATAGATTCTCTAATACAACAGGAAACATGAGTGTACTCAGAAAAAAAGAATGGTGTTTCCTACAAATATGGACCATATATATTTCAACTCTGCTTCTGAAAATTATACAAACCACAGGTCCTCTAACATCCAATGCGTGTCAGTTAAGAAGAGAATGGTGTGAGATTCGTGATTAATGTAGCTCCCTTGAGCATAAAAGTGACTATACTTTTTGTGAAACGAAGTGTTGCTTGTAGGAAGACACAGAGCCTGGGATTTAACTGCATTTCTGAAGGGAAACACAAAGCACAGTTCTCATCCATGAAACACACTCTCCTTAAGAACAAGAAGTATGCTCTTGCTTTCTAGAGTTTCTAAAACAGAAGGATACATGAGTGTGCTCTGACAAAAAGAACTGTGTTTCCTACACAATCGGACCATATTTAATACAACTATGATTCTGAAACTGATGAAAACCACAGATCCTCTCACATCCAATGATTTTCATTTAAGAGCGAGAAACATGTGACCGCCGCGAGCTATGTAGCTTCCTTGGAGCTGAAAATTTACTGGATTTACCTGAAACGAAACCTTTCTTGTAGGAAGACACTGAGCATAGGATTTAACTCCATTTCTGAGGGAAACACATAGCACAGTTGTCATTCATGACTCACAGTGTGCTTTAGAGCAAGAACCAAGCTCTTCGTTTCTAGAGTCTCTAATACAGTAGGAAAAAAGATTGTGCTCAGAAAAAAGAACGGGGTTCCCTACATATACGGACTATACCTAGTTCAACTCTTCTTCTGAAACTGATACAAACCACAGGTCTTCTAACATCCAATGCTTGTCAGTTAAGAAGAGAAACGTGTGAGATTCTTGATCAATGTAGGACCTTTGATCTGAAAAGTGACTACCCTTACCTGAAAGGAAGTCTTGCTTGCAGGAAGACACAGAGCATGGGATTTAACTCTATTTCTGAAGGGAAACACACAGCACAGTTCTCATCCATGAAACACACTCTGCTTTAGAGCAAGAAGCACACACTTGCTTTCTAGAGTCTCTTAAACAGAAGGAAACATGAGTGTGCTCAGACCAACAGAACTGTGTTTCCTACACATTCGGACCATATCTAGTACCACTCTGCTTCTGAAACTGATACAAACCATAAGTCCTCTAACATCCAATGCTTTTCAGTTAATAGCGAGAAACGTGTGAGCTCTGTGAATGATGTAGCTTCCTTTGAGCTCAAAAGTCACTGTGTTTTCCTGAAACAAAATCTTGCTTATAGGAAGACACAGAGCCTAGGATTTAACTCCATTTCTGAGGGAAACGCACAGAACAGTTCTCATCCATGAAATACACTCTGCTTTAGAGCAAGAACCAAGCTCTTGCTTTCTAGAGTGTCTAATACAGCAGGAAACGTGAGTGTGCTCAGAAAAAAGAAAGGTGTTTCCTACATATACGGACCATATCTAGTTCAACTCTGCTTCTGAAACTGATTCAAACCACAGGTCCTCTAACTTCCAAAGGTTTTCAGTTAAGGGCAACAAACGTGTGAGCTTCGTGAACGATGTAGCTATATTTGAGCTGAAAAGTGACTGAGTTTACCTGAAACGAAGACTTGCTTGTAGGAAGATACACAGCCTGGGATTTAACTCCATTTCTGAAGGGAAACTTACAGTACAGTTCCCTTCCATGAAACACCCAGTGATTTAGAACAAGAAGCACCCTCTTGCATTCTAGAGTCTCTAATACAACAGGAATCGTGAGTGTACTCAGAACAAAAGAATGGTGTTTCCAAAACATATGGACCATATCTAGTTCAACTCTGCTTCAGAAACTGATACAAACCACAGGTCCTCTAACATCCAATGCGTGTCAGTTAAGAAGAGAAATGTGTGAGATTTGTGATTAATGTAGCTCCTTTGAGCTGAAAAGTGACTATACTTTTCCTGAAACGAAGTCTTGCTTGTAGGAAGACACAGAGCCTGGGATTTAACTGCATTTCTGAAGGGAAACACAGAGCACAGTTCTCATCCATGAAACACACTCTGCTTATAGCAAGAAGCACGCTCCTGCTTTGTAGAATCTCTAATAGAGCCAGAAACTTGTGTGTGCTCAAAAAAAAAACGGTGTTTCCTACACATATGGACCAAGCTAGTTCAACGCTGCTTCTGAAACTGATACAAACCAAAGGTCCCCTAATATCCAATGCTTTACAGTTAAGAGCAAGAAATGTGTGAGCCACATAACGATGTAGCATTGTTTAAGGTGAAATGTGAAAGAGTTTACCTTAAACGAAGTCTTGCTTATAGGAAGACACAAATCCTGGGATTTAACTCCATTTCTGAAGGGAAATACACAGCACAGTTCTCATCCATGAAACACAGTCTGCTTTAGAGCAAGAAACACTGTTTGCTTCCTAGAGTCTTAAACTGCAGGAAACTTGAGTGTGCTCAGAACAAAGAACGGTGTTTCCTACACATACAGACCATATCTAGTTCAACTCTGCTTCCGAAACAGATACAAACCACAGGTCCTCTAACATCCAATGCTTTTCAGTTAAGAGCCAGAAAGGTGTGAGGTACGTGAACGATGTAGGTTTGTTTGAGCTGAAAAGTTACTGAGTTTACATGAAAAGAAGTCATGCTTGCAGGAAGACACAGAGCCTGTGATTTAACTCTATTTCTGAAGGGAAACACACAACACAGTTCTCATCCATGAAACACACTCTGCTTATAGCAAGAAGCACGCTCTTGCTTTGTAGAGTCTCTAATAGAGCAGGAAACGTGAGTGTGCTCAGAACAAAAGAACGGTGTTTCCTACACATACAGACCATATCTAGTTCAACTCTGCTTCTGAAACTGATACAAAACACAAGTCCTCTATTATCCAATGCTTTACATTTAAGATCGAGAAAAGTGTTAGCTACGTAAACGATGTAGGTTTGTATGAGCTGAAAAGTGAGTGAGTTTTCATGAAATGAACTCATGCTTGTAGGAAGACACAGAGCCTGGGATTTAACTCCATTTCTGAAGGGAAACACACAGCACAGTTCTCATCCATGAAATACACTCTGCTTTAGAGCAAGAACCAAGCTCTTGCTTTCTAGAGTGTCTAATACAGCAGGAAACGTGAGTGTGCTCAGAAAAAAGAAAGGTGTTTCCTACATATACGGACCATATCTAGTTCAACTCTGCTTCTGAAACTGATTCAAACCACAGGTCCTCTAACTTCCAAAGGTTTTCAGTTAAGGGCAACAAACGTGTGAGCTTCGTGAACGATGTAGCTATATTTGAGCTGAAAAGTGACTGAGTTTACCTGAAACGAAGACTTGCTTGTAGGAAGATACACAGCCTGGGATTTAACTCCATTTCTGAAGGGAAACTTACAGCACAGTTCCCTTCCATGAAACACCCAATGATTTAGAGCAAGAAGCACCCTCTTGCATTCTAGAGTCTCTAATACAACAGGAATCGTGAGTGTACTCAGAACAAAAGAATGGTGTTTCCAAAACATATGGACCATATCTAGTTCAACTCTGCTTCGGAAACTGATACAAACCACAGGTCCTCTAACATCCAATGCGTGTCAGTTAAGAAGAGAAATGTGTGAGATTTGTGATTAATGTAGCTCCTTTGAGCTGAAAAGTGACTATACTTTTCCTGAAACGAAGTCTTGCTTGTAGGAAGACACAGAGCCTGGGATTTAACTGGATTTCTGAAGGGAAACACAGAGCACAGTTCTCATCCATGAAACACACTCTGCTTATAGCAAGAAGCACGCTCCTGCTTTGTAGAATCTCTAATAGAGCCAGAAACTTGTGTGTGCTCAAACAAAAAAACGGTGTTTCCTACACATATGGACCAAGCTATTTCAACGCTGCTTCTGAAACTGATACAAACCAAAGGTCCCCTAATATCCAATGCTTTACAGTTAAGAGCAAGAAATGTGTGAGCCACATAACGATGTAGCATTGTTTGAGGTGAAATGTGACAGAGTTTACCTTAAACGAAGTCTTGCTTATAGGAAGACACAAATCCTGGGATTTAACTCCATTTCTGAAGGGAAATACACAGCACAGTTCTCATCCATGAAACACAGTCTGCTTTAGAGCAAGAAACACTGTTTGCTTCCTAGAGTCTTAAACTGCAGGAAACTTGAGTGTGCTCAGAACAAAGAACGGTGTTTCCTACACATACAGACCATATCTAGTTCAACTCTGCTTCCGAAACAGATACAAACCACAGGTCCTCTAACATCCAATGCTTTTCAGTTAAGAGCCAGAAAGGTGTGAGGTACGTGAACGATGTAGGTTTGTTTGAGCTGAAAAGTTACTGAGTTTACATGAAAAGAAGTCATGCTTGCAGGAAGACACAGAGCCTGTGATTTAACTCTATTTCTGAAGGGAAACACACAACACAGTTCTCATCCATGAAACACACTCTGCTTATAGCAAGAAGCACGCTCTTGCTTTATAGAGTCGCTAATAGAGCAGGAAACGTGAGTGTGCTCAGAACAAAAGAACGGTGTTTCCTACACATACAGACCATATCTAGTTCAACTCTGCTTCTGAAACTGATACAAACCACAGTTCCTGTAACATCCAATGCTTTCCAGTTAAGAATAAGAAACATCTGAGCTTCGTGAATGATGTAGCTTCCTTTGATCTGAAAAGTGACTGAGTTTACCTGAAAAGATGTCTTGCTTGTAGGAAGACACAGAGCCTGGGATTTAACTCCATTTCTGAAGGGAAACACACAGCTCAGTTCTCATCCATGAAACACACTTTGCTTTAGAGCAAGAAGCACGCTCTTGCTTTCTAGAATGTCTAATAGAGCCAGAAACTTGAGTGTGCTCAGTAGAAAAGAACGGTGTTTCCTACACCTACAGACCATATCTATTTCAACTCTGCTTCTGAAACTGATACAAAACACAAGTCCTCTAATATCCAATGCTTTACATTTAAGATCGAGAAAAGTGTTAGCTACGTAAACGATGTAGGTTTGTATGAGCTGAAACGTGAGTGAGTTTTCATGAAACGAACTCATGCTTGTAGGAAGACACAGACCCTGGGATTTAACTCCATTTCTGAAGGGAAACACACAGCACAGTTCTCATCCATGAAACTCATTCTGCTTTAGAGCAAGAAGCATACTCTTGCTTTCTGGAGTCTCTAATACAGCAGGTAAAGTGAGTGTGGTCAGAAAAAACGAACTGTGTCCTACACATACGGACCATTGCTAGTTGAACTCGGCTTCTGAAACTGATACAAACCACAGGTTATCTAACATCCAATGCTTTTCAGTTAAGAGTGAGAAAGTTGTGAGTTTCGTGAATGATTTATATTCCTTTGAGCGAAAAGTGACTGCTTTTACCTGAAATGATGTCTTGCTGTAGGAAGACACAGAGCCTGGGACTTAACTCCATTCGGAGGGAAACACACAGCACAGTTCTCATCCAGGAATCACACTCTGCTTTAGAACAAGAAGCACGCTCTTGCTTTCTAGAGTCTCTAATACAGCAGGAAACGTGAGTGTGCTCATAAAAAAAGAACGGTGTTTCCTACACATACAGACCATATCTAGTTCAACTCTGCTTCTGAAACTGATACAAAACACAGTTCCTCTAACATCCAAAGCTTTTCAGTTAAGAGCAAGAAACCTGAGAGCTACGTGAATGATGTAGCTTTGTTTGAGTGGAAAGGTGACTGAGTTTACGTGAAATGAAGTCTTGTTTGTAGGAAGACACAGAGCCTGGGATTTAACTCCATTTCTGAAGGGAAACACACAGCACAGTTCTCATCCATGAAAAACTTTCTGCTTTAGAGCAAGAAGCAAGCTCTTGCTTTCTAGAATCTCTAATACAGCAGGTAAAGGGAGTGTGGTCAGAACAATAGAACGTGGTTTCCTACACATACGGACCATATCTAGTTCAACTCTACTTCTGAAACTGATACAAAGCCCAGGTCCTCAAACATCCAATGATTTTCAGTTAAGAGCGAGAAACGGGTAAGCTTCGTGAATGATTTATATTCGTTTGAGCTAAAAGTGACTGCCTTTACCTGAAATAAAGTCTTTTTGTAGCAAGACACAGAGCCTGGGAATTACCTCAATTTCTGAAGGGAAACACAGAGCAGAGTTGTCATCCATGAAACACTATGCTTTAGAGCAAGAAGCACGCCCTTGCTTTCTAATTTCTCTAATAAAGCAGGAAACATGTGTGTGCTCAGAACAAAAGAATGGAGATGCCTACACATACAGACCATATATAGTTCAACTCTTCTTCTGAAACTGATACAAGCCACAGGTACTGTAATATCCAATGCTTTACATTTAAGAGCGAATAACGTGTGAGCTACCTAAACGATTTAGCTTTGTTTGAGCTGAAAAGTTACTGAGTTTACATGAAAAGAAGTCATGCTTGTAGGAAGACACAGAGCCTGGGAATTAACTCCATTTCTGAAGGGAAACACACAGCACAGTTCTCATCCATGAAACTCTTTCTGCTTTATAGCAAGAAGTGCGCTCTTGCTTTCTAGAGTCTCTAAGACAGCAGGAAATGTGGGTGTGCTCAGAACAAAAGAACGGTGTTACCTACACATACGGACCATTGCTAGTTCAACTCTGCTTCTGAAACTGATACATCACACAGGTCCTCTAACATCCAATGCTTTTCAGTTAAGAGCCAGAAATGTGTGAGCTACGTGAACGATGTAGTTTTGTTTGAGCTGAACAGTTACTGAGTTTACATGAAAAGAAGTCATGCTTTTTGAAGACACAGAGACTGTGATTTAACTCTATTTCTGAAGGGAAACACACAACACAGTTCTCATCCATGAAACACACTCTGCTTATAGCAAGAAGCACGCTCTTGCTTTCTAGAGTCTCTAATAGAGCAGGAAACGTGAGTGTGCTCAGAACAAAAGAACGGTGTTTCCTACACATACGGACCATTGCTAGTTCAACTCTGCTTCTGAAACTGATACAAACAACAGGTCATCTAACATCCAATGCTTTTCAATTAAGAGCGATTAACATGTGAGCTTCGTGAATGATTTTTATTTCTTTGAGCTAAAAGTGACTGCATTTACCTGAAATGATGTCTTTTTGTAGGAAGACACAGAGCCTGTGATTTAACTCCATTTCTGAAAGGAAAAAACACAGCACAGTTGTCATCCATGAAACACACTCTGCTTTAGAGCAAGAAACACGCTCTTGCATTATTGAATCTCTAATAAAGCAGGAAACATGAGTGTGCTCAGAACAAAAGAACGGTGTTTGCTACACATACGGACCGTCTCTAGTTCAACTCTGCTTCTGAAACTGATACAAACCACATTTCCTGTAACATCCAATGCTTTCCAGTTAAGAATGAGAAACGTCTGAGCTTCGTGAACGATGTAGCTTCCTTTGAGCTGAAAAGTGACTGAGTTTACCTGAAAAGATGTCTTGCTTGTTGGAAGACACAGTGCCTGGGATTTAACTCCCTTTCTGAAGGGAAGCACACAGCTCAGTTCTGATCCATGAAACTCACTTTGCTTTAGAGCAAGAAGCACGCTCTTGCTTTCTAGAGTGTCTAATAGAGCCATAAACTTGAGTGTGCTCAGAACAAAAGAACGGTGTTTCCTACACCTACAGACCATATCTATTTCAACTCTGCTTCTGAAACTGATACAAAACACAAGTCCTCTAATATCCAATGCTTTACATTTAAGATCGAGAAAAGTGTTAGCTACGTAAACGATGTAGGTTTGTATGAGCTGAAACGTGAGTGAGTTTTCATGAAAAGAAGTCATGCTTGTAGGAAGACACAGAGCCTGGGAATTAACTCCATTTTGAAGGGAAACACACAGCACAGTTGTCATCCATGAAACACTATGCTTTAGAGCAAGAAGCACGCCCTTGCTTTCTAATTTCTCTAATAAAGCAGGAAACATGAGTGTGCTCAGAACAAAAGAATGGAGATTCCTACACATACCGACCATATCTACTTCAACTCTTCTTCTGAAACTGATACAAGCCACAGGTCCTGTAATATACAAGGCTTTACTTTTAAGAGCAAATAACGTGTGAGCTATCTGAACGATTTAGCTTTGTTTGAGCTGAAAATTTACTGAGTTTACATGAAAAGATGTCATGCTTGTAGGAAGACACAGACCCTGGGATTTAACTCCATTTCTGAAGGGAAACACACAGCACAGTTCTCATCCAGGAAACTCATTTTGCTTTAGAGCAAAAAGCATGCTCTTGCTTTCTGGAGTTTCTAATACAGCAGGTAAAGTGAGTGTGCTCAGAAAAAACGAACTGTGTCCTACACATATGGACCATTGCTAGTTCAACTCTGCTTCTGAAACTGATACAAACCACAGGTCATCTAACATCCAATGCTTTTCAGTTAAGAGCGAGAAAGTTTTGAGCTTCGTGAATGATTTATATTCCTTTGAGCGAAAAGTGACTGCGTTTACCTGAAATGATGTCTTGCTGTAGGAAGACACAGAGCCTGGGATTTAAATCCATTTCAGAAGAGAAACACACAGCACAGTTCTCATCCATGAAACACACTCTGCTTTAGAGTAAGAAGCACGCTCTTGCTTTCTAGAGTCTCTAATAAAGCAGGAAACATGAGTGTGCTCAGAATAAAAGAACGGTGTTTCCTACACATACGGACCATATATAGTTCAACTCTGCTTCTGAAACTGATACAAACCACAGGTCCTCTAACATCCAAAGCTTTTCATTTAAGGGAGACAAACGTGTGAGCTTCGTGAACGATGTAGCTACATTTGAGCTGAAAAGTGACTGAGTTTACCTGAAAGGAAGACTTGCTTGTAGGAAGATACACAGCATGGGATTTAACTCCATTTCTGAGGGAAACACACAGCACAGTTCTCATCCATGAAACACACTCTGCTTTAGAACAAGAAGCACACTCTTGCTTTCTAGAGTCTCTAATACAGCAGGAAACGTGAGTGTGCTCATAAAAAAACAACGGTGTTTCCTACACATAAAGACCATATCTAGTTCAACTCTGCTTCTGAAACTGATACAAAACACAGTTCCTCTAACATCCAAAGCTTTTCAGTTAAGAGCAAGAAACATGTGAGCTACGTAAACGATGTTGCTGTGTATGAGCTGAATCGTGGGTGAGTTTACCTGAAACGAAGTCTTGCTTGTAGGAAGACACAGAGTCTGCGATTTAACTCCATTTCTGAAGGGAAACACACAGCACAGTTCTCATCCATGAATCAATTTCTGCTTTAGAGCAAGAAGCAAGCTCTTGCTTTGCAGAATCTCTAATACAGCAGGTAAATTGAGTGTGGTCAGAACAAAAGAACGTGGTTTCCTACACATACGGACCATATCTAGTTCAACTCTACTTCTGAATCTGATACAAAGCCCAGGTCCTCTTACATCCAATGATTTTTAGTTAAGAGCGAGAAACTTGTGAGCTTTGTGAATGATTTATATTCGTTTGAGCTAAAAGTGACTGTGTTTACCTGAAATAAAGTCTTTTTGTAGGAAGACACAGGGCCTGGGATTTAACTCCATTTCTGAAGGGAAACACACAGCACAGTTCTCATCCATGGAACTCTTTCTGCTTTATAGCAAGAAGCACGCTCTTGCTTTCTAGAGTCTCTAATAGTACAGGAAACGTGAGTTTGCTCAGACAAAAAGAACGGTGTTTCCTACACACACGGACCATTGCTAGTTCAACTCTGCTTCTGAAGCTGATACAAACCACAGGTTATCTAACATCCAATGCTTTTCTTTAAGAGAGAGAAACTTGTGATCTTCGTGAATGATTTATATTCGTTTGAGCTAAAAGTGACTGCGTTTACCTGAAATAATGTCTTTTTGTAGGAAGACACAGAGCCTGGGATTTAACTAAATTTCTGAAGGGAAACACACAGCACAGTTCTCATCCATGAAACACACACTGCTTTAGAGCAAGAAGCACGCTCTTGCTTTCTAGAGTCTCTAATACAGCAGGTAAAGTGAGTGTAGTCAGAACAACAGAACGATGTTTCCTAAGAATACGTTCCATATCTAGTTCAACTCTGCTTCTGAAACTGATTACAAACCACAGGTCCTATAACATCCAATACTTTTCTGTAATGATTAAGAAACGTGTGAGCTACGTGAACGTTGTAGTTTTGTTTGAGCTGAAAATTGACTGAGTTTACATGAAACGAAGTCATGCTTGTAGGAAGATACAGAGGCTGTGATTTAACTCCATTTCTGAAGGGAAACACAAAGTGCAGTTCTCATCCATGAAACACATTCTCCTTATAGCAAGAAGCACGCTCTTGCTTTTTGGAGTCTCTAATACAGCAGGTAAATTGAGTGTGGTCAGAACAAAAAACGGTGTTTCCTACACATACGGACCATATCTAGTTCAACTCTACTTCTGAAACTGATACAAACCACAGGTCCTCTAACATCCAATGCTTTTCAGTTAAGAGACAGAAACGTGTGAGCTACGTGAACGATGTAGTTTTGTTTGAGCCGAAAAGTTACTGAGTATACATGAAAAGAAGTCATGCTTTTGGAATTTACAGAGCCTGTGATTTAACTCTATTTCTGAAGGGAAACACACAGCACAGTTCTCATCCATGTAATACACTCTGCTTATAGCAAGAAGCACGCTCTTGCTTTCTAGTCTCTAATAGATCAGGTAAAGTGAGTTTAGTCAGAACAACAGAACGATGTTTCCTAAAAATACGTTCCATATCTAGTTCAACTCTATTTCTGAAACTGATTACAAACCACAGGTCCTCTAACATCCAATTCTTTTCTGTTATGAGAGAGAAACGTGTGAGCTACGTGAACGTTGTAGCTTTGTTTGAGCTGAAAGGTGACTGAGTTTATCTTAAACGAAATCTTGCTTGTAGGAAGACACAGATCGAGGGATTTAACTCCATTTCTGAAGGGAAACACACAGCACAGTTCTCATCCATGAAACAATTTCTGCTTTAGAGCAAGAAGCAAGCTCTTGCTTTGCAGAATCTCTAATACAGCAGGTAAATTGAGTGTGGTCAGAACAAAAGAACGTGGTTTCCTACACATACGGACCATATCTAGTTCAACTCTACTTCTGAATCTGATACAAAGCCCAGGTCCTCTTACATCCAATGATTTTTAGTTAAGAGCGAGAAACTTGTGAGCTTCGTGAATGATTTATATTCGTTTGAGCTAAAAGTGACTGTGTTTACCTGAAATAAAGTCTTTTTGTAGGAAGACACAGGGCCTGGGATTTAACTCCATTTCTGAAGGGAAACACACAGCACAGTTCTCATCCATGGAACTCTTTCTGCTTTATAGCAAGAAGCACGCTCTTGCTTTCTAGAGTCTCTAATAGTACAGGAAACGTGAGTTTGCTCAGACAAAAAGAACGGTGTTTCCTACACACACGGACCATTGCTAGTTCAACTCTGCTTCTGAAGCTGATACAAACCACAGGTTATCTAACATCCAATGCTTTTCTTTAAGAGAGAGAAACTTGTGATCTTCGTGAATGATTTATATTCGTTTGAGCTAAAAGTGACTGCGTTTACCTGAAATAATGTCTTTTTGTAGGAAGACACAGAGCCTGGGATTTAACTAAATTTCTGAAGGGAAACACACAGCACAGTTCTCATCCATGAAACACACACTGCTTTAGAGCAAGAAGCACGCTCTTGCTTTCTAGAGTCTCTAATACAGCAGGTAAAGTGAGTGTAGTCAGAACAACAGAACGATGTTTCCTAAGAATACGTTCCATATCTAGTTCAACTCTGCTTCTGAAACTGATTACAAACCACAGGTCCTATAACATCCAATACTTTTCTGTAATGATTAAGAAACGTGTGAGCTACGTGAACGTTGTAGTTTTGTTTGAGCTGAAAATTGACTGAGTTTACATGAAACGAAGTCATGCTTGTAGGAAGATACAGAGGCTGTGATTTAACTCCATTTCTGAAGGGAAACACAAAGTGCAGTTCTCATCCATGAAACACATTCTCCTTATAGCAAGAAGCACGCTCTTGCTTTTTGGAGTCTCTAATACAGCAGGTAAATTGAGTGTGGTCAGAACAAAAAACGGTGTTTCCTACACATACGGACCATATCTAGTTCAACTCTACTTCTGAAACTGATACAAACCACAGGTCCTCTAACATCCAATGCTTTTCAGTTAAGAGACAGAAACGTGTGAGCTACGTGAACGATGTAGTTTTGTTTGAGCCGAAAAGTTACTGAGTATACATGAAAAGAAGTCATGCTTTTGGAATTTACAGAGCCTGTGATTTAACTCTATTTCTGAAGGGAAACACACAGCACAGTTCTCATCCATGTAATACACTCTGCTTATAGCAAGAAGCACGCTCTTGCTTTCTAGTCTCTAATAGATCAGGTAAAGTGAGTTTAGTCAGAACAACAGAACGATGTTTCCTAAAAATACGTTCCATATCTAGTTCAACTCTATTTCTGAAACTGATTACAAACCACAGGTCCTCTAACATCCAATTCTTTTCTGTTATGAGAGAGAAACGTGTGAGCTACGTGAACGTTGTAGCTTTGTTTGAGCTGAAAGGTGACTGAGTTTATCTTAAACGAAATCTTGCTTGTAGGAAGACACAGATCGAGGGATTTAACTCCATTTCTGAAGGGAAACACACAGCACAGTTCTCATCCATGAAACACAGTCTGCTTTAGAGCAAGAAGCAAACTCTTGCTTTCTTGAGTCTTATATAGCATGAAACGTGAGTGTGCTCAGAACAAAGAACGGTGTTTTCTACACATACAGACCATATCTAGTTCAACTCTGCTTCTGAAACTGATACAAACCACAGGTCCTCTAATATGCAATGCTTTTCAGTTAAGACGCAGAAACGTGTGAGCTACGTGAATGATTTATATTCGTTTGAGCTAAATGTGACTGCGTTTACCTGAAAAGATGTCTTTTTGTAGGAAGACACAGAGCCTGGGATTTAACTCCATTTCTGAAGGGAAACACACAGCACAGTTCTCATCCATGAAACACACTCTGCTTTAGAGCAAGAAGCATGCATGGTGCTTTCCAGAGTCTCTAATAGAGCCAGAAACTTGAGTGTGCTCAGAACAAAGAACGGTTTTTCCGACACATACCAACCACATCTAGTTCAACTCTGCTTCTGAAACTGATACAAACCACAGGTCCTCTAACATCCAATGCTTTTCAATTAATAGCGAGAAACGTGTGAGCTCTGTGAATGATGTAGCTTCCTTTGAGCTGAAAAGTTACTGTGTTTACCTGAAACAAATTCTTGCTTGTAGGAAGACACAGCACCGAGGATTTAACTCCATTTCTGAGGGAAACACACAGCACAGTTCTCGTCCATGAAACACACTCTGCTTTAGAGCAAGAACCAAGCTCTTGCTTTCTAGAATCACTAATACAGCAGGAAACATGAGTTTGCTAAGAAAAAAGAAAGGAGTTTCCAACATATACGGTCCATATCTAGTTCAACTCTGCTTCTGAACCTGATAAAAACCACAGGTCCTCTAACATACAAAGCTTTTCAGTCAAGGGAGACAAACGTGTGAGCTTCGTGAACGATGTAGCTACATTTGAGATGAAAAGTGACTGAGTTTACCTGAAACGAAGACTTGCTTGTAGGAAGATACACAGCCTGGGATTTAACTCCATTTCTGAAGGGAAACACACAGCACAGTTCCCATCCATGAAAAACCCAATGCTTTAGAGCAAGAAGCACCCTCTTGCATTCTAGAGTCTCTAATACAACAGGAAACGTGAGTGTACTCAGAACAAAAGAATGGTGTTTCCTACACATATGGACCATATCTATTTCAACTCTGCTTCTGAAAATGATACAAACCTCAGGTCCTCTAACATCCAATGCGTGTCAGTTAAGAAGAGAAATGTGTGAGCTTCTTGATCAATGTAGGTCCTTTGAGCTGAATAGTGACTAGCCTTCCCTGAAAGGAAGTCTTGCTTGTAGGAAGACACACAGCATGGGATTTAACTCCATTTCTGAAGGGAAACACACAGCACAGTTCTCATTCTTGAAACACACTCTGCTTTAGAGCAAGAAGCACCCTCTTGCATTCTAGAGTCTCTAATACAACAGGAAACATGAGTGAACTCAGAAAAAAAGAATGGTGTTTCCTACACATATGGACCATATCTATTTCAACTCTGCTTCTGAAAATTATACAAACCATAGGTCCTCTAACATCCAATGCGTGTCAGTTAAGAAGAGAATGGTGTGAGATTCGTGATTAATGTAGCTCCCTTGAGCATAAAAGTGACTATACTTTTCGTGAAACGAAGTGTTGCTTGTAAGAAGACACAGAGCCTGGGATTTAACTGCATTTCTGAAGGGAAACACAAAGCACAGTTCTCATCCATGAAACACACTCTGCTTAAGAACAAGAAGTATGCTCTTGCATTCTAGAGTCTCTAAAACAGAAGGAAACATGAGTGTGCTCTGACAGAAAGAACTGTGTTTCCTACACAATCGGACCATATTTAGTACAACTATGATTCTGAAACTGATGAAAACCACAGATCCTCTCACATCCAATGATTTTCATTTAAGAGCGAGAAACGTGTGACCGCCGCGAGCTATGTAGCTTCCTTGGAGCTGAAAATTTACTGGATTTACCTGAAACAAATTCTTTCTTGTAGGAAGACTCTGAGCATAGGATTTAACTCCATTTCTGAGGGAAACACATAGCACAGTTCTCATTCATGACTCACAGTGTGCTTTAGAGGAAGAACCAAGCTCTTCCTTTCTGGAGTCTCTAATACAGTAGGAAAAGTGATTGTGCTCAGAAAAAAGAACGGGGTTCCCAACATATACGGACCATACCTAGTTCAACTCTTCTTCTGAAACTGATACAAACCACAGGTCTTCTAACATCCAATGCTTGTCAGTTAAGAAGAGAAAAGTGTGAGCTTCTTGATCAATGTAGGACCTTTGATCTGAAAAGTGAATACCCTTACCTGAAAGGAAGTCTTGCTTGCAGGAAGACACAGAGCATGGGATTTAACTCTATTTCTGAAGGGAAACACACAGCACAGTTCTCGTCCATGAAACACACTCTGCTTTAGAGCAAGAAGCACGCACTTGCTTTCTAGAGTCTCTTAAACAGAAGGAAACATGAGTGTGCTCAGACCAACAGAACTGTGTTTCCTACACATTCGGACCATATCTAGTACCACTCTGCTTCTGAAACTGATACAAACCATAAGTCCTCTAACATCCAATGCTTTTCAGTTAATAGCGAGAAACGTGTGAGCTCTGTGAATGATGTAGCTTCCTTTGAGCTCAAAAGTCACTGTGTTTTCCTGAAACGAAATCTTGCTTATAGGAAGACACAGAGCCTAGGATTTAACTCCATTTCTGAGGGAAACGCACAGCACAGTTCTCATCCATGAAACACACTCTGCTTTAGAGCAAGAACCAAGCTCTTGCTTTCTAGAGTGTCTAATACAGCAGGAAACGTGAGTGTGCTCAGAAAAAAGAAAGGTGTTTCCTACATATACGGACCATATCTAGTTCAACTCGGCTTCTGAAACTGATTCAAACCACAGGTCCTCTAACTTCCAAAGCTTTTCAGTTAAGGGCAACAAACGTGTGAGCTTCGTGAACGATGTAGCTATATTTGAGCTGAAAAGTGACTGAGTTTACCTGAAACGAAGACTTGCTTGTAGGAAGATACACAGCCTGGGATTTAACTCCATTTCTGAAGGGAAACTTACAGCACAGTTTCCCTTCCATGAAACACCCAATGATTTAGAGCAAGAAGCACCCTCTTGCATTCTAGAGTCTCTAATACAACAGGAATCGTGAGTGTACTCAGAACAAAAGAATGGTGTTTCCAAAACATATGGACCATATCTAGTTCAACTCTGCTTCGGAAACTGATACAAACCACAGGTCCTCAAACATCCAATGCGTGTCAGTTAAGAAGAGAAATGTGTGAGATTTGTGATTAATGTAGCTCCTTTGAGCTGAAAAGTGACTATACTTTTCCTGAAACGAAGTCTTGCTTGTAGGAAGACACAGAGCATGGGATTTAACTGCATTTCTGAAGGGAAACACAGAGCACAGTTCTCACCCATGAAACACACTCTGCTTTATACCAAGAAGTATGCACTTGCTTTCTAGATTCTCTAAAACAGAAGTAAACATGAGTGTGCTCAGACCAACAGAACTGTGTTTCCTACACATTCGGATCATATCTAGTACAACTCTGGCTCTGAAACTGATACAACCCATAGGTCCTCTAATATCCAATGCATTTCAGTTCAGAGCAAGAAACGTGAGAGCTCTGTGAATGATGTAGATTCCTTTGAGCTGAAATGTTACTGCCTTTACCAGAAATGAATTCTTGCTTGTATGAAGACACAGAGCCTGGGATTGAAGCCCATTTCTGAGGGAAACACAAAGCACAGTTCTCATCAATGAACTACACTCTGCTTTAGAGCAAGAATCATGCACTTGCTTTCTAGGGTCTCTAAAACGGCAGGAAACGTGAGTGTGCTCAGAAAAAAGACGGTGTTTCCTACACATCCGGGCCATATCTAGTTCAAATCTGCTTCTGAAACTGATACAAACCACAGGTCCTCTAACATCCAATGCTTGTCAGTTCAGAAGAGAAATGTGTGAGCTTCGCGAACGATGCAGGTCCTTTGAGCTGAAATGTGACTACCCTAAACTGAAACGAAGTATTGCTTGTAGGAAGACATTGAGGCAGGGATATAACTACATTTCTGAAGGGTAACACACATCACAGTTCTTATAAATGAAACACACTCTGCTTTAGAGCAAGAAGCAGGCTCTTGCATGCTATAGTCTCTAATACTTCAGGAAACATGAGTGTACTCAGAACAAAAGAACGGTGTTTCCTACACATACCAACCATATCTAGTTCAACTCTGCTTCTGAAACTGATACAAACCACAGGTCGTCTAACATCCAATGCGTGTCAGTTAAGAAGAGAAATGTGTGAGATTCATGATCAATGTAGGTCCTTTGAGCTGAAAAGTGAATACACTTACCTGAAACGAATTCTTGATTGTAGGAAGACACAGAGCCTGGGATTTAACTGCATTTCTGAAGGGAAACACACAGCACACTTCTCATTCATGAAACACACTATGCTTTAGAGCAAGAAGCACGCTCTTGCTTTCTTGAGTCTCTAAAAAAGATGGAAACATGAGTTTGCTCAGACCAAAAGAACTGTGTTTCCTACACATTCGGGTCATATCTAGTACCACTCTGCTTCTGAAACTGATACAAACCATAGGTCATCTATCATCCAATGCTTTTCAGTTAAGAGCAAGAAACGTGTGAGCTCTGGGAATAATGTAGCTACCTTTGAGCTGAAAAGTAACTGTGTTTACCTGAAACGAAATATTGCTTGTAGGAAGACACAGCGCCTAGGAATTAACTCCATTTCTGAGGGAAACACACAGCACAGTTCTCGTCCATGAAACACACTCTGCTTTAGAGCAAGAACCAAGCTCTTGCTTTCTAGAGTCTCTAATACAGCAGGAAACATGAGTGTGCTCAGAAAAAAGAAAGGTGTTTCCCACATTTACAGTCCATATCTAGTTCAACTCTGCTTCTGAACCTGATAAAAACCACAGGTCCTCTAACATCCAAAGCTTTCAGTCAAGGGCGACAAACGTGTGAGCTTCGTGAACGATGTAGTTACATTTGAGATTAAAAGTGACTGAGTTTACCTGAAACGAAGACTTGCTTGTAAGAAGATACACAGCCTGGGATTTAACTCCATTTCTGAAGAGAAACACACAGCACAGTTCTCATCCATGAAACACCCAATGATTTAGAGCAAGAAGCACCCTCTTTCATTCTAGAGTCTCTAATACAACAGGAAAGGTGAGTGTACTGAGAACAAAAGAATGCTGTTTCCTACACATATGGACCTTATCTAGTTCAACTCTGCTTCTGAAAATGATACAAACCACAGGTCCTCTAACATCCAATGTGTTTCAGTTAAGAAGAGAAATGTGTGAGCTTCTTGATCAATGTAGGTCCTTTGAGCTGAAAAGTGACTACCCTTACCTGAAAGGAAGTCTTGCTTGTAGGAAGACACAGAGCCTGGGATTTAACTGCATTCCTGAAGGGAAACACACAGCACAGTTCTCATCCATGAAACACCCAATGCTTTAGAGCAAGAAGCACCCACTTGCATTCTAGAGTCTCTAATACAACAGGAAATGTGAGTGTACTGAGAACAAAAAAATGCTGTTTCCTACACATATGGACCTTATCTTGTTCTACTCCGCTTCTGAAAATGATACAAACCACAGGTCCTCTAACATCAATGTGTGTCAGTTAAGAAGAGAAATGTGTGAGCTTCTTGATCAATGTAGGTCCTTTGAGCTGAAAAGTGACTACCCTTACCTGAAAGGAAGTCTTGCTTGTAGGAAGACACAGACCCTGGGATTTAACAGCATTCCTGAAGGGAAACACACAGCACAGTTCTCATCCATGAAACACACTCTGCTTTAGAACAAGAATTATGCTCTTGCTTTCTAGAGTCTCTAAAACAGAAGGAAACATGAGTGTGCTCTGACAAAAAGAACTGTGTTTCCTACACATTCAGACCATATCTAGTACAACTCTGGAACTGAAACTGATACAACCCTTAGGTCCTCTAATATCCAATGCTTTTCAGTTAAATCGAGAAACATGTGAGCACTGTGAATGATGTAGCTTCCTTTGAGATGAAAATTTACTGACTTTACCTGATATGAATTCTTGCTTGAATGAAGACACAGAGCCTGGGATTGAACTCCATTTCTGAGGGAAACACACAGCACAGTTCCCATCCATGAACCGCACTCTGCTTTAGAACAAGAAGCATGCTCTTGCTTTCTGTAGTCTCTAATACAGCAGGAAACGTGAGTGTGCTCAGAAAAAAGACGGTGTTACCTACACATCTGGACCATATCAAGTTCAAATATGCTTCTGAATCTGATACAAACCACAGGTCCTCTAACATCCAATGCTTGTCAGTTCAGAAGAGAAATGAGTGAGCTTCGCGAACGATGCAGGTCCTTTGAGCTGAAAAGTGACTAGCCTTACCTGAAACGATGTATTGCTTGTAGGAAGACATTGAGCCAGGGATTTAACTCCATTTCTGAAGGGAAACACACATCACAGTTCTCATCCATGAAACACACTATGCTTTAGAGCAATAAGCAAGCTCTTGCATTCTAGAGTCTCTAATACAGCAGGAAACAGGAGTGTACTCAGAGCAAAAGAATGGTGTTTCCTACACATACCAACCATATCTAGTTCAACTCTGCTTCTGAAACTCATACAAACCACAGATGCTCTAATATCCAATGCGTGTCAGTTAAGAAGAGAAATGTGTGAGATTCGTGATCGATGTAGGTCCTTTGAGATGAAACATGACTACACTTACCTGAAATGAAGTCTTGCTTGTAGGAAGACACAGAGCCTGGGATTTAACTGCATTTCTGAAGGGAAACACACAGCACAGTTCTCATCCATGAAACACACTCTGCTTTAGAGCAAGAAGCACGCTCTTGCTTTCCAGAGTCTCTAAAACAGAAGGAAACATGAGTGTGCTCAGACCAAAAGAACTGTGTTTCCTACACATTCGGACGATATCTATTACCACTTTGCTTCTGAAACTGATACAAACCATAAGTCCTCTAACATCCAATGCTTTTCATTTAATAGCGAGAAACGTGTGAGCTCTGTGAATGATGTAGTTTCCTTTGAGCTGAAAAGTTACTGTGTTTACCTGAAGCGAAATCTTGCTTGTAGGAAGACACAGCGCCTAGGATTTAACTCCATTTCTGAAGGAAACACACAGCACAGTTCTCATTCATGAAACACACTCTGCTTTAGAACAAGAACCAAGGTCTTGCTTTCTAGAGTCTCTAATACAGCAGGAAACGTGATTGTGCTCAGAAAAAAGAAAGGTGTTCCCTACATATACGGACCATATCTAGTTCAACTCTGCTTCTGAAACTGACACAAACCACAGGTCCTCTAACATCCAATGCTTTTCAAATAAGATCGACAAACATGTGAGCTTTGTGAACAATGTAGCTACATTTGAGCTGAAAAGTGACTGAGTTTACCTGAAACGAAAACTTGCTTGTAGGAAGATACACAGCCCGGGATTTAACTCCATTTCTGAAGGGAAACACACAGCACAGTTCTCATCCATGAAACACTCTCTGCTTTAGAGCAATAAGCATGCCCTTGCATTCTAGAGTCTCTAATACTTCAGGAAACATGAGTGTACTCAGGACAAAAGAACGGTGTTTCCTACACATACCAACCATATCTAGGTCAATTCTGCTTCTGAAACTCATACAAAACACAGGTGCTCTAACATCCAATGCGTGTCATGTAAGAAGAGAAATGTGTGAGAATAGTGATCAATGTAGGTCCTTTGAGCTGAAAAGTGACTACACTTACCTGAAACGAAGTCTTGCTTGTCGGAAGACACAGAGCCTGGGATTTAACTTCATTTCTGAAGAGAAACACACAGCATAGTTCTCATCCATGAAACACACTATGCTTTAGAGCAAGAAGCACGCTCTTGCTTTCTAGAGTCTCTAAAACAGAAGGAAACATGAGTGTGCTCTGACCAAAAGAACTGTGTTTCCTACACATTCAGACGATATCTAGTACAACTCTGCCTCTGAAAGTGATACAAACCATAGGTCCTCTAATATCCATTGCATTTCAGTTAAGAGCGAGAAACGTGAGAGCTCTGTGAATGGTGTAGCTTCCTTTGAGCTGAAAAGTTACTGCCTTTTCCTGAAATGATTTCTTGCTTGTATGAAGGCACAGAGCCTGGGATTGAACTCCATTTCTGAGGGAAACACAAAGCACAGTTCTCATCCATGAACCACATTCTGCTTTAGAAAAAAAAAGCATGCTCTTTCTTTCTATAGTCTCTAATACAGCAGGAAACGTGAGTGTGCTCAGAAAAAAGACGGTGGTTCCTACACATCCGGACCATATCTTGTTCAAATCTGCTTCTGAAACTGATACAAACCACAGGTCCTCTAACATCCAATGCTTATCATTTCAGAAGAGAAATGTGTGAGCTTCGTGAACGATGTAGGTCCTTTGAGCTAAAAAGTGACTACCCTTACCTGAAACGAAATATTTCTTGTAGGAAGACACAGAGCCTGGTATTTAACTCCATTTCTGAAGGCAATAACACCGCACAGTTCTCATCCATGAAACACAGTGTGCTTTAGAACAAGATCAAAGCTCTTGCTTTCTGGAGTCTCTAATACAGCAGGAAACGTGAGTGTGCACTTAAAAAAGAATGGTGTACCCTACATATGCAGGCCATACCTAGTTCAACTCTCCTTCTGAAACTGACACAAACCACAGGTCCTCTACCATCCTCTGCTTTTCAGGAAAGAGCGAAAAACGTGTGAGCAGAGTGAATGATGTAGCTTCCTTTGAGCTGAAAAGTGAGTTCGTTTACATGAAATGAATTATTACATGTAGGAAGACACAGAGCCTGTAATTTAACTCCATTTCTGACGGGAAACACACAGCACAGTTCTCATCCATGAACAATTCTCTACTATAGAGCAAGAAACAAGCTCTTGCTTTCTAGTGTCTCTAATACAGCAGGAAACTTGAATGTACTTAGAACAAAAGAACGGTGTTTCTACACATACGGACCATATCTAGTTATCTCTGCTTCTGAAACTGATAAAAACCCCAGGTCCTCTAATATCCAATGCTTTTCTATTAAGAGCGACAAACTTGTGAGCTTCGTGAACAATGTAGCTTGCTTTGAGCTGAAAAGTGACTGCATTTACCTGAAACAAAGTCTTGCTTCTAGGAAGACACAGAGCCTGGAATTTAACTCCATTTCTGAAGGGAAACACACAGCACAGTTCTCATCCATGAAAAACACTCTGCTTTAGATCAAAAACAATCTCTTGCTTTATAGTGTCTCTAATACTGCAAGAAACGTGAGTGTGCTCATAAAAAAAGAACTGTGTTTCCTACAGGTAAGGATCACATCTAGGTCAACTCTGCTTCTGAAACTGATACAAACCACAGCTCCTCTATCATCCAATGCTTGTCAGTTAAGAAGAGAAATGTGTAAGTTTGTGAACGATGCAAGTCCTTTGAGCTGAAAAGTGACTACCCTTACCTGAAAACAAATTTTGCTTGTAGGAAGACACAGGGCATATGATTTAACTCCATTTCTGAAGGGAAACACGAAGCACAGTTCTCAACCATGAAACACACTCTGCTTTAGAGTAATAAGCACGGACTTTCTTTCTAGAATCTCTGAAACAGAAGGAAATATGAGTGTGCTCAGACCAAAGGAACTGTGTTTCCCACACATTCGGACCATATTTAGTTCAACTCTGCTTCTGAAACTGATAAAAACCACAGGTCCTCTAACATCCGATGCTTTTCAATTAAGAGCGACAAACGTGTGAGCTGCTTGAACGATGTAGCTTCCTTTGAGCTCTAAACTGACTGCATTTTCATGAAACGAATTCTTGCTTGTAGGAAGACACAGAGCCTGGGATTTAACTCCATTTCGGAAGGGAAACACTAGCACAGTTCTCATCCAAGAAAAACACTGTGCTTTAGAGCAAGAACCAAGCTGTTGCTTTCTAGATACTCTAATACAGCATGAAACGTGAGTGTGCTCAGAACAATAGAACTGTGTTTCTTACTGTAAGGATCACATCTAGTTCAACTCTGCTTCTGAAACTGATACAAACTACAGGTCCTCTAACATCCAATGCTTGTCAGTTAAGAGTAGAGTCGTGTGAGCTCCGTGAACGATGTAGATCCTTGGAGCTGAAAAGTGACTGTGTTTACCTGAATGGTAGTCTTGCTTGTAGGAAGACACAGAGCCTGGGATTTAACACCATTTCTGAAGGGAAACACACAGCACAGTTCTCATCCATGAAACACACTCTGCTCTAGAGCACGAAGCACGCTCTTGCTTTCTAGAGTCTCTAATACAGAAGGTAACATGAGCGTGCTCAGAGCAAAAGCATGGTGTTTCCAACACATTTGGACCATATCAAGTTCAACTCTGTCGGAAAGTGATACAAACCATAGGTCCTATAACTTCCAATGCTTGTCAGTTAAGAATAGAAATGTGTGAGATTCGTGCATGAGCAGGTCCTTTGAGCTGAAAAGTGACTACCCTTACCTGAAAAGAAATTTTGCTTGTAGGAAGACACAGAGCATGGGATTTAACTCCATTTCTGAAGGGAAACACACAGCACAGTTCTCAACCATGAAATACACTCTGCTTTAGAGTTATAAGCACTGTCTTTCTTTCTAGAAACTCTAAAACAGAAGGAAACATGAATGTGCTCAGACCAAAAGAACTGTGTTTCCCACGCATTCGGACCATATCTAGTTCAACTCTGCTTTGGAAACTGATAAAAACCACAGGTCCTCTAACGTCCAATGATTTTCAATTAACAGCGACAAACGTGTGAGCTTCCTGAACGATGTAGCTTCATTTGAGCTGTAAAGTGACTGTGTTTACATGAAACGATGTCTTGCTTGTAGGAAGACACTGAGCTTGGGATTTAACTCCATTTCTGAAGGTAACGCACAGCATAGTTCTCATCCATGAAACACACTCTGCTTTAGATCAAGAAGCACGCTCTTGCTTTCTAGTGTCTCTAATACAGTAGGAAACGTGAGTGTGCTCCGAACAAAGGAACGGTTTTTCTTACACATAGGGGACGTATAAACTTCAACTCTGCTTCTAAAACTGATACAAACCACTGGTCCCCTAACATCCCATGCTTGTCACTTAAGAGCGAGAAACATGTGAGCTTTGTGAACGATGTAGCTTCCTTTGAGCTGAAAAGTGACTGTGTTTAACTGAAACGAAGTCTTGCTTGTAGGAAGACACAGAGCCTGGGATTGGACTCCATTTCTGAGTGAAACACAAAGCACAGTTCTCATCCATGAAACACACTCTGCTTTAGAGCAAGAAACATGCTCTTGCTTTTTAGAGTGTCTAATACAGCAGGAAACGTTAGTGTGCTCAGAAAAAAGAACAGTGTTTCCTACACATACGGACCATATCTAGTTCAATTCTGCTTCTGAAACTGATACAAACCACAGGTCCTCTAACATCCAATGCTGTACAGGTAAGAACGACAAACGTGTGAGCTTCGTGAACGATGTAGCTTCCTTTGAGCTGAAAATGACTGCGTTTACATGAGAAGTAGTCATGCTTGTAGTTAGACACTGAGCCTGGGATTTAACTCCATTTCAGTATGGGAACACACAGCACAGTTCTCATCCATGAAACACACTCTGCTCTAGAGCACGAAGCACGCTCTTGCTTTCTAGAGTCTCTAATACAGCAGGTAACATGAGCTTGCTCAGAGCAAAAGGATGGTGTTTCCAACACATATGGACCATATCAAGTTCAACTCTGTCTGAAACTGATACAAACCATAGGTCCTCTAACATCCAATGCTTGTCAGTTAAGAAGAGAAATGTGTGAGCTTCGTGAACGAGCAGGTCCTTTGAGCTGAAAAGTGACTACCCTAACCTGAAACGAAGTATTGCGTGTAGGAAGACATTGAGGCAGGGATTTAACTACATTTCTGAAGGGTAACACACATCACAGTTCTTATACATGAAACACACTCTGCTTTAGAGCAAGAAGCACGCTCTTGCATTCTATAGTCTCTAATACAGCAGGAAACATGAGTGTACTCAGAACAAAAGAACGGTGTTTCCTACACATACCAACCATATCTAGTTCAACTCTGCTTCTGAAACTGATACAAACCACAGGTCCTCTAACATCCAATGCTTTTCAGTTAAGAACGACAAACGTGTGAGCTTCGTGAACGATGTAGCTTCCTTTGAGCTGAAAATGACTGAGTTTACCTGAAAGGTAGTCATGCTTGTAGGAAGACACTGAGCCTGGGATTTAACTCCATTTCAGAACGGGAACACACAGCAGAGTTCTCATCCAGGAAAGACACCGTGATTTAGAGCAAGAATCAAGCTCTTGCTTTCTAGAGTCTCTAATACAGCAGGAAACATGAGTGTGCTCAGAGCAAAAGCATGGTGTTTTCAACACATACGGACCATATCAAGTTCAACTATGTCAGCAACTGATACAAACCATAGGTCCTCTAACATCCAATGCTTTTCAGTTAAGAAGAGAAATGTGAAAGCTTTGTGAACGATGCAGGTCCTGTGAGCTGAAAAGTGAATACCCTTACATGAAAGGAAATTTTGCTTGTAGGAAGACACAGAGCATGGGATTTAACACCATTTCTGAAGGGAAACACACAGCACAGTTCTAATCCCTGAAACACTTTCTGCTTTAGAGTAATAAGCACGGTCTTTCTTTCTAGAATCTCTAAAACAAAAGGAATAATGAGTGTGCTCAGACCAAAAGAACTGTGTTTCCCACACATTTGGACCATATCTAGTTCAACTCTGCTTCTGAAACTGATACAAACCACAAGTCCTCGAACCTCCAATATTTTCAGTTAAGAGTGAAAAACGTATGAGCTGCGTGAACTATGTAGCTCCTTTGAGGTGAAAAGTTACTGCATTTACATGAAATGAATTATTGCCTGTAGGAAGACACAGAGCCTGGGATTTAACTCCATTTCTGAAGGGAAACACACAGCACAGTTCTCATCCATGAAAAACACTCTGCTATAGAGCAAGAACCAAGCTCTTGCTTTCTAGTGTCTCTAATACTGCAGGAAGAGTGAGTGTGCTCAGAACAAAAGAACTGTGTTTCCTAAACATAAGGACCATATCTAGTTCAACTCTGCTTCAGAAACTGATACAAAGCACAGGTCCACTAACATCCAATGCTTCTCAGTTAAGATGAGAAATGTGTGAGCTTCGTGAACGATGTAGGTCCTTTGCGCTGAAAAGTGAGTACCCTTACCTGAAAGGAAATCTTGCTTGAAGGGAGACAGAGAGCTTGGGATTTAACTCCATTTCTGAAATGAACACACTGCACAGTTCTCATCCATGAAACACACTCTCCTTTAGAGCAAGGAGCACGCACTTGCTTTCTAGAGTCTCTAATACAGCAGGAAAAGTGATGTGCTCTGAACAAAAGAACTGTGTGTCCTGCACATATGGACCATATCTAGTTCAACTCTGCTTCTGAAAGTGATACAAATTACAGGTCTTCTAACATCCAATGCTTTTCAGTTAAGAGCGAAAACGTGTGAGCTTCCTGAAAGATGTAGCTTGCTTTGAGCTGAAAAGTGACTGCGTTTACCTGAAACAAAGTCTTGCTTGTAGGAAGATACAGAGCCTGGGATTTAACTCCATTTCAGTATGGGAACACACAGCACAGTTCTCATCCATGAAACACACTCTGCTCTAGAGCACGAAGCACGCTCTTGCTTTCTAGAGTCTCTAATACAGCAGGTAACATGAGCGTGCTCAGAGCAAAAGCATGGTGTTTCCAACACATTTGGACCATATCAAGTTCAACTTTGCTTCTGAAACTGATAAAAACCACAGGTCCTCTAACATACAATGATTTTCAGTTAAGAGCGAGAAATGTGTGAGCTTTGTGAATGGTGTGGATTCGTTTGAGCTGAAAAGTGAATGCGTTTACCTGAAACGAAGTCTTGCTTGTAGGAAGACACAGAGCCTGGGATTGAACTCCATTTCTCTGTGAAACACAAAGCACAGTTCTCATCCATGAAGCACACTCTGCTTTAGAGCAAGAAACATGCTCTTGCTTTCTAGAGTGTCTAATAGAGCAGGAAAATTTAGTGTGCTCAGAAAAAAGAACTGTGTTTCCTACACATACAGACCATATATAGTTCATCTCTGCTTCTGAAACTGATACAAACCACAGGTGCTCTAACATCCAATGCTTCTCAGTTCAGAAGAGAAATGTGTGAGCTTCGTGACGGATGCCGGTCCTTTGAGCTTAAAAGTGACTACCCTTAACTGAAATGAAGTATTGTTTGTAGGAAGACACAGAGCCTGGGATTTAACTCCATTTTGGAAGGGAAACACACAGAACAGTTCTCATCCATGAAACACAATGTGCTTCAGAGCAAGAACCAAAGTCTTGCTTTCTAGAGTCTCTAATACAGCAGGAAACGTGAGTGTGCTCAGAACAATAGAACTGTGTTTCTTACTGTAAGGATCACATCTAGTTCAACTCTGCTTCTGAAACTGATACAAACTACAGGTCCTCTAACATCCAATGCTTTTCAGTTAAGAACGACAAACGTGTGAGCTTCGTGAACGATGTAGCTTCCTTTGAGCTGAAAATGACTGCGTTTACATGAAAAGTATTCATGCTTGTAGGAAGACACTGAGCCTGGGATTTAACTCCTTTTCAGAACGGGAACACACAGCAGAGTTCTCATCCAGGAAACACACCGTGATTTAGAGCAAGAATCAAGCTCTTGCTTTCTAGAGTCTCTAATACAGCAGGAAACTTGAGTGTGCTCAGAACAATAGAACTGTGTTTCTTACTGTAAGGATCACATCTAGTTCAACTCTGCTTCTGAAACTGATACAAACTACAGGTCCTCTAACATCCAATGCTTGTCAGTTAAGAGTAGAGTCGTGTGAGTTCCGTGAACGATGTAGATCCTTGGAGCTGAAAAGTGACTGTGTTTACCTGAATGGTAGTCTTGCTTGTAGGAAGACACAGAGCCTGGGATTTAACACCATTTCTGAAGGGAAACACACAGCACAGTTCTCATCCATGAAACACACTCTGCTCTAGAGCACGAAGCACGCTCTTGCTTTCTAGAGTCTCTAATACAGGAGGTAACATGAGCGTGCTCAGAGCAAAAGCATGGTGTTTCCAACACATTTGGACCATATCAAGTTCAACTCTGTGGGAAACTGATACAAACCATAGGTCCTATAACTTCCAATGCTTGTCAGTTAAGAATAGAAATGTGTGAGATTCGTGCATGAGCAGGTCCTTTGAGCTGAAAAGTGACTACCCTTACCTGAAAAGAAATTTTGCTTGTAGGAAGACACAGAGCATGGGATTTAACTCCATTTCTGAAGGGAAACACACAGCACAGTTCTCAACCATGAAATACACTCTGCTTTAGAGTTATAAGCACTGTCTTTCTTTCTAGAAACTCTAAAACAGAAGGAAACATGAGTGTGCTCAGACCAAAAGAACTGTGTTTCCCACACATTCGGACCATATCTAGTTCAACTCTGCTTCTGAAACTGATAAAAACCACAGGTCCTCTAACATCCAATGGTTTTCAATTAAGAGCGACAAACGTGTGAGCTTCCTGAACGATGTAGCTTCATTTGAGCTGTAAAGTGACTGTGTTTACATGAAACGATGTCTTGCTTGTAGGAAGACACTGAGCTTGGGATTTAACTCCATTTCTGAAGGTAACGCACAGCATAGTTCTCATCCATGAAACACACTCTGCTTTAGATCAAGAAGCACGCTCTTGCTTTCTAGTGTCTCTAATACAGTAGGAAACGTGAGTGTGCTCCGAACAAAGGAACGGTGTTTCTTACACATAGGGGACATATAAACTTCAACTCTGCTTCTAAAACTGATACAAACCACTGGTCCCCTAACATCCCATGCTTGTCACTTAAGAGCGAGAAACATGTGAGCTTTGTGAACGATGTAGCTTCCTTTGAGCTGAAAAGTGACTGTGTTTATCTGAAACGAAGTCTTGCTTGTAGGAAGACACAGAGCCTGGGATTGGACTCCATTTCTGAGTGAAACACAAAGCACAGTTCTCATCCATGAAACACACTCTGCTTTAGAGCAAGAAACATGCTCTTGCTTTCTAGAGTCTCTAATACAGCAGGAAACGTTAGTGTGCTGAGAAAAAAGAACGGGGTTTCCTACACATACGGACCATATCTAGTTCATCTCTGCTTCAGAAACTGATACAAACCACAGGTCCTCTAACATCCAATGTTTCTCAGTTCAGAAGAGAAATGTGTGAGCTTCGTGACGGATGCCGGTCCTTTGAGCTGAAAAGTGACTACCCTTAACTGAAATGAAGTATTGTTTGTAGGAAGAAACAGAGATTGGGATTTAACTCCATTTCGGATGGCAAACACACAGCACAGTTCTCATCCATGAAACACCATGTGCTTCAGAGCAAGAAACAAGCTCTTGGTTTCTACAGTCTCTAATACAGCAGGAAAAGTGAGAGAGCTCTGAAAAAAGAACGTGGTATCGTACATATGCAGACCATACCTGATTCAACTGGGCTTATGAAACTGATACAAACCACAGGTCCTCTAACATCCAATGCTTGTCAGATAAGAAGAGAATCGTGTGAGCTTTGTGAACGATGTAGGTCCTTGGAGCTGAAAAGTGACTGTGTTTACCTGAAACGAATTCTTGTTTGTAGGAAGACACAGAACCTGGGATTTAACACCATTTCTGAGGGGAAACACACAGCAAAGTTCTCATCCATGAAACACACTCTGCTCTAGAGCACGAAGGACGCTCTTGCTTTCTAGAGTCTCTAATACAGCAGGTAACATGAGCGTGCTCAGAGCAAAAGCATGGTGTTTCCAACACATTTGGACCATATCAAGTTCAACTGTGTCAGAAACTGATACAAACCATAGGTCCTATAACATCCAATGCTTGTCAGTTAAGAAGAGAAATGTGTGAGCTTCGTGAATGAGCAGGTCCTTTGAGCTGAAAAGTGACTACCCTTACCTGAAAAGAAATTTTGCTTGTAGGAAGACACAGAGCATGGGATTTAACTCCATTTCTGAAGGGAAACACACAGCACAGTTCTCAACCATGAAACACACTCTGCTTTAGAGTAATAAGCACGATCTTTCTTTCTAGAAACTCTAAAACAGAAGGAAACATGAGTGTGCTCAGACCAAAAGAACTGTGTTTCCCACACATTCGGACCATATCTAGTTCAACTCTGCTTCTGAAACTGATAAAAACCACAAGTCCTCTAACCTCCAATATTTTCACTTAAGAGTGACAAACGTGTGAGCTGCGTGAACTATATAGCTCCTTTGAGTTGAAAAGTGACTGCGTTTACATGAAACGAATTATTGCCTGTAGGAAGACACAGAGCCTGGGATTTAACTCCATTTCTGATGGGAAACCCACAGCACAGTTCTCATCCATGAAAAACACTCTGCTATAGAGCGAGACCCAAGCTCTTGCTCTCTAGTGTCTCTAATAAAGCCGGAAACATGAGTGTGCTCAGAACAAAAGAACAGTGTTTTCTACACCTACGCACCATATCTAGTTCAACTCTGCTACTGAAACTGATAAAAACCACAGGTCCTCTAACATCCAATGCTTTTCAATTAAGAGCGACAAACTTGTGAGCTTCCTGAACGATGTAGCTTCATTTGAGCTGTAAAGTGACTGTGTTTACATGAAACGATGTCTTGCTTGTAGGAAGACACTGAGCTTGGGATTTAACGCCATTTCTGAAGGTAACGCACAGCATAGTTCTCATCCATGAAACACACTCTGCTTTAGATCAAGAAGCACGCTCTTGCTTTAAAGTGTCTCTATTACAGTAGGAAACGTGAGTGTTCTCCGAACAAAGGAACGGTGTTTCTTACACATAGGGAACTTATAAACTTCAACTCTGCTTCTAAAATTGATACAAACCACTGGTCCCCTAACATTCCATGCTTGTCACTTAAGAGCGAGAATCATGTGAGCTTTGTGAATGATGTACCTTCCTTTGAGCTGAAAAGTGACTGTGTTTACCTGAAACGAAGTCTTGCTTGTAGGAAGACTCAGAGCCTGGGTTTGAACTCCATTTCTGAGTGAAACACAAAGCACAGTTCTCATCCACGAAACACACTCTGCTTTAGAGCAAGAAACATGCTCTTGCTTTCTAGAGTCTCTAATACAGCAGGAAACGTTAGTGTGCTCAGAAAAATGAACGGTGTTTCCAACACATACGGACCATATCTAGTTCATCTCTGCTTCTGAAACTGATACAAACCACAGGTCCTCTAACATCCAATGTTTCTCAGTTCAGAAGAGAAATGTGTGAGCTTCGTGACGGATGCCGGTCCTTTGAGCTTAAAAGTGACTACCCTTAACTGAAATGAAGTATTGTTTGTAGGAAGACACAGAGCCTGGGATTTAACTCCATTTCGGAAGGGAAACACACAGCACAGTTCTCACCCATGAAACACAATGTGCTTCAGAGCAAGAACCAAGCTCTTGCTTTCTAGAGTCTCTAATACAGCAGGAAAAGTGAGAGAGCTCTGAAAAAGAACGTGGTATCGTACATATGCAGACCATACCTGATTCAACTCTGCTTCTGAAACTGATACAAACCACAGGTCCTCTAACATCCAATGCTTTTCAGGTACGAACGACAAACGTGTGAGCTTCCTGAACGATGTAGCTTCCTTTGAGCTGAAAATGACTGCGTTTACATGAGAAGTAGTCATGCTTGTAGGAAGACACTGATCCTGGGATTTAACTCCATTTCAGAATGGGAACACACAGCACAGTTCTCATCCATGAAACACACTCTGCTCTAGAGCACGAAGCACGCTCTTGCTTTCTAGAGTCTCTAATACAGCAGGTAACATGAGCGTGCTCAGAACAATAGAACTGTGTTTCTTACTGTAAGGATCACATCTAGTTTAACTCTGCTTCTGAAACTGATACAAACCACAGGTCCTCTAACATCCAATGCTTGTCAGTTAAGAATAGAATCGTGTGAGCTCCGTGAACGATGTAGATCCTTGGAGCTGAAAAGTGACTGTGTTAACCTGAAACGTAGTCTTGCTTGTAGGAAGACACAGAGCCTGGGATTTAACACCATTTCTGAAGGGAAACACACAGCACAGTTCTCATCCATGAAACACACTCTGCTCTAGAGCACGAAGCACGCTCTTGCTTTCTAGAGTCTCTAATACAGCAGGTAACATGAGCGTGCTCAGAGCAAAAGCATGGTGTTTCCAACACATTTGGACCATATCAAGTTCAACTCTGTCGGAAACTGATACAAACAATAGGTCCTCTAACATCCAATGCTTGCCAGTTAAGAATAGAAATGTGTGAGCTTCGTGCATGAGCAGGTCCTTTGAGCTGAAAAGTGACTACCCTTACCTGAAAAGAAACTTTGCTTGTAGGAAGACACAGAGCATGGGATTTAACTCCATTTCTGAAGTGAAACACACAGCACAGTTCTCAACCATGAAACACACTCTGCTTTAGAGTAATAAGCACGGTCTTTCTTTCTAGAAACTCTAAAACAGAAGGAAACATGAGTGTGCTCAGACCAAAAGAACTGTGTTTCCCACACATTCGGACCATATCTAGTTCAACTCTGCTTCTGAAACTGATACAAACCACAAGTCCTCTAACCTCCAATATTTTCACTTAAGAGTGACAAACGTGTGAGCTGTGTGAACTATATAGCTCCTTTGAGTTGAAAAGTGACTGCGTTTACATGAAATGAATTATTGCCTGTAGGAAGACACAGAGCCTGGGATTTAACTCCATTTCTGATGGGAAACCCACAGCACAGTTTTCATCCATGAAAAACACTCTGCTATAGAGCGAGACCCAAGCTCTTGCTCTCTAGTGTCTCTAATAATGCCGGAAACATGAGTGTGCTCAGAACAAAAGAACAGTGTTTTCTACACCTACGCACCATATCTAGTTCAACTCTGCTACTGAAACTGATAAAAACCACAGGTCCTCTAACATCCAATGCTTTTCAATTAAGAGCGACAAACTTGTGAGCTTCCTGAACGATGTAGCTTCATTTGAGCTGTAAAGTGACTGTGTTTACATGAAACGATGTCTTGCTTGTAGGAAGACACTGAGCTTGGGATTTAACGCCATTTCTGAAGGTAACGCACAGCATAGTTCTCATCCATGAAACACACTCTGCTTTAGATCAAGAAGCACGCTCTTGCTTTCTAGTGTCTCTATTACAGTAGGAAACGTGAGTGTGCTCCGAAAAAAGGAACGGTGTTTCTTACACATAGGGGACATATAAACTTCAACTCTGCTTCTAAAACTGATACACACCACTGGTCCCCTAACATCCCATGCTTGTCACTTAAGAGCGAGAATCATGTGAGCTTTGTGAACGATGTACCTTCCTTTGAGCTGAAAAGTGACTGTGTTTACCTGAAACGAAGTCTTGCTTGTAGGAAGACTCAGAGCCTGGGATTGAACTCCATTTCTGAGTGAAACACAAAGCACAGTTCTCATCCATGAAACACACTCTGCTTTAGATCAAGAAGCACGCTCTTGCTTTCTAGTGTCTCTATTACAGTAGGAAACGTGAGTGTGCTCCGAAAAAAGGAACGGTGTTTCTTACACATAGGGGACATATAAACTTCAACTCTGCTTCTAAAACTGATACAAACCACTGGTCCCCTAACATCCCATGCTTGTCACTTAAGAGCGAGAATCATGTGAGCTTTGTGAACGATGTACCTTCCTTTGAGCTGAAAAGTGACTGTGTTTACCTGAAACGAAGTCTTGCTTGTAGGAAGACTCAGAGCCTGGGATTGAACTCCATTTCTGAGTGAAACACAAAGCACAGTTCTCATCCATGAAACACACTCTGCTTTAGAGCAAGAAACATGCTCTTGCTTTCTAGAGTCTCTAATACAGCAGGAAACGTTAGTGTGCTCAGAAAAATGAACGGTGTTTCCAACACATACGGACCATATCTAGTTCATCTCTGCTTCTGAAACTGATACAAACCACAGGTCCTCTAACATCCAATGTTTGTCAGTTAAGAATAGAAATGTGTGAGCTTCGTGCATGAGCAGGTCCTTTGAGCTGAAAAGTGACTACCCTTACCTGAAAAGAAACTTTGCTTGTAGGAAGACACAGAGCATGGGATTTAACTCCATTTCTGAAGGGAAACACACAGCACAGTTCACACAAAGCACAGTTCTCATCCATGAAACACACTCTGCTTTAGAGTAATAAGCACGGTCTTTCTTTCTAGAATCTCTAAAACAGAAGGAAACATGAGTGTGCACAGACCAAAAGAACTGTGTTTCCCACACATTCGGACCACATCTAGTTCAACTCTGCTTCTGAAACTGATACAAACCACAGATCCTCTAACATCGAATGCTTCTTAGTGCAGAAGAGAAATGTGTGAGCTTCGTGTGGATGCCGGTCCTTTGAGCTGAAAAGTGACTCCCCTACCTGAAACGAAGTATTGCTTGTAGGAAGACACAGAGCGTGGGATTTAACTCCCTTTCGGAAGGGAAAAACACAGCACAGTTCTCATCCATGAAACACACTCTGCTTTAGAGCAAGAGGAATGCTCTTGCTTTCTAGTGTCTCTAATACAGCAGGAAACGTGAGTGTGCTCCGAACAAAGGAATGGTGTTTCTTACACATAGGGAACTTATAAACTTCAACTCTGCATCTAAAACTGATACAAACCACTGGTCCCCTAACATCCCATGCTTGTCACTTAAGAGCGAGAAACATGTGAGCTTTGTGAACGATGTAGATTCCTTTGAGCTGAAAAGTAACTGAGTTTACCTGAAACAAAGTCTTGCTTGTAGGAAGACACAGAGCCTGGGATTGAACTCCATTTCTGAGTAAAACACAAAGCACAGTTCTCATCCATGAAACACACACTGCTTTAGAGCAAGAAACATGCTCTTGCTTTCTAGAGTGTCTAATACAGCAGGAAACATGAGTGTGCTCAGAGCAAAAGCATGGCGTTTCCAAGACATATGGACCATATCAAGTTCAACTCTGTCAGAAACTGATACAAAACACGTCCTCTAACATCCAATGCTTGTCAGTTAAGAAGAGAAATGTGTGAGCTTCGTGAATGAGCAGGTCCTTTGAGCTGAAAAGTGACTAACCTTACCTGAAAAGAAATTTAGCTTGTATGAAGACATAAAGCATGGGATTTACTCCATTTCTCAAGGGAAACACACAGCACAGTTCACAACCATGAAACACACTCTGCTTTAGAGCGAGAAGCACGCTCTTGCTTTCTAGTGTCTCTAATACAGCAGGAAACATGAGTGTGCTACGAACAAAGGAATGGTGTTTCTTACACATAGGGAACTTATAAACTTCAACTCTGCTTCTAAAACTGGTACAAACCACTGGTCCTCTAACATCCCATGCTTGTCACTTAAGAGAGAGAAACATGTGAGCTTTGTGAACGATGTAGATTCCTTTGAGCTGAAAAGTGACTGTGTTTACCTGAAACGAAGTCTTGCTTGTAGGAAGACACAGAGCCTGGGATTGAACTCCATTTCTGAGTGAAACACAAAGCACAGTTCTCATCCATGAAACACACACTGCTTTAGAGCCAGAAACATGCTCTTGCTTTCTAGAGTCTCTAATACAGCAGGAAACGTTAGTGTACTCAGAAAAAAGAACGGTGTTTCCTACACATACAGACCATATCTAGTTCATCTCTGCTTCTGAAACTGATACAATCCACAGGTCCTCTCACATCCAATGCTTGTCAGTTAAGAAGTGATACATGTGAGCTTCGTGAACGATGTAGGTCCGTGGAGCTTAAAAGTGACTGTGTTTACCTGAAATGAAGTCTTGCTTGTAGGAAGACAGAGCCTAGGATTTAACACCATTTCTGAATGGAAACACACAGCACAGTTCTCATCCATGAAACACACTCTGCTCTAGAGCACAAAGCACCCTCTTGCTTTCGAGAGTCTCTAATACAGCAGGAAACATGAGTGTGCTCAGAGCAAAAGCATGGTGTTTCCAACACATATGGACCATATCAAGTTAAACTCTGTCGGAAACTGATGCAAACCATAGGTCCTCTAAAATCCAATGCTTGTCAGTTAAGAAGAGAAATGTGTGAGCTTCGTGAATGAGCAGGTACTTTAATCTGAAAAGTGACTAACATTATCTTAATAGAAATTTTGCTTGTAGGAAGACACAGATCATGGGATTTAACTCCATTTCTGAAGGGAAACACACAACACAGTTCACAACCATGAAACACACTCTGCTTTAGAGTAATAAGCATGGTCTTTCTTTCTAGAATCTCTAAAACAGAAGGAAACATGAGTGTGCTCAGACCAAAAGAACTGTGTTTCCCACACATTCGGACCATATCTAGTTCAACTCTGCTTCTGAAGCTGATACAAACCCCAAGTCCTCTAACCTCCAAGATTTTCAATTAAGACTGACAAACGTGTGAGCTGCGTGAACGATGTATCTCCTTTGAGGTGAAAAGTGACTGCGTTTACATGAAACGAATTATTGCTTGTAGGAAAACACAGAGCCTGGGATTTAACTCCATTACTGATGGGAAACGCAAAGCACAGTTCTCATCCATGAAACACACTCTGCTTTAGAGCAAGAGGAATGCTCTTGCTTTCTAGTGTCTCTAATACAGCAGGAAACGTGAGTGTGCTCCGAACAAAGGAATGGTGTTTCTTACACATAGGGAACTTATAAACTTCAACTCTGCATCTAAAACTGATACAAACCACTGGTCCCCTAACATCCCATGCTTGTCACTTAAGAGCGAGAAACATGTGAGCTTTGTGAACGATGTAGATTCCTTTGAGCTGAAAAGTAACTGAGTTTACCTGAAACGAAGTCTTGCTTGTAGGAAGACACAGAGCCTAGGATTGAACTCCATTTCTGAGTGAAACACAAAGCACAGTTCTCATCCATGAAACACACACTGCTTTAGAGCAAGAAACATGCTCTTGCTTTCTAGAGTGTCTAATACAGCAGGAAACATGAGTGTGCTCAGAGCAAAAGCATGGCGTTTCCAAGACATATGGACCATATCAAGTTCAACTCTGTCAGAAACTGATACAAAACATACGTCCTCTAACATCCAATGCTTGTCAGTTAAGAAGAGAAATGTGTGAGCTTCGTGAATGAGCAGGTCCTTTGAGCTGAAAAGTGACTAACCTTACCTGAAAAGAAATTTAGCTTGTATGAAGACATAGAGCATGGGATTTACTCCATTTCTCAAGGGAAACACACAGCACAGTTCACAACCATGAAACACACTCTGCTTTAGAGTAATAAGCACGGTCTTTCTTTCTAGAATCTCTAAAACAGAAGGAAAAGTGAGTGTGCTCTGAAAAAAGAACGTAGTATCCTACATATGCAGACCATACCTGATTCAACTCTGCTTCTGAAACTGATACAAACCACATGTCCTGTAACATCCAATGCTTTTTCAGTTAAGAACGACAAACGTGTGAGCTTCGTAAACGATGTAGCTTCCTTTGAGCTGAAAATGACTGCATTTACCTCAAACGTAGTCATGCTTGTAGGAAGACACTGAGCCTGGGATTTAACCCCATTTCAGAATGGGAACACACAGCAGAGTTCTCAACCAGGAAACAAACCCTGATTTAGAGCAAGAATCAAGCTCTTGCTTTCTAGAGTCTCTAATACAGCAGGAAACGTGAGTGTGCTCAGAACAATAGAACTGTGTTTCTTATTATAAAGATCACATCTAGATCAACTCTGCTTCTGAGACTGATACAAACCACACGTACTCTAAAATCCAGTGCTTGTCCGTTAAGAAGAGAAATGTGTGAGCTTCGTGAATGAGCAGGTACTTTGAGCTGAAAAGTGACTAACATTACCTTAAAAGAAATTTTGCTTGTAGGAAGACACAGATCATGGGATTTAACTCCATTTCTGAAGGGAAACACACAGCACAGTTCACAACCATGAAACACACTTTGCTTTAGAGTAATAAGCATGATCTTTCTTTCTAGAATCTCTAAAACAGAAGGAAACATGAGTGTTCTCAGACCAAAAGAACTTTGTTTCCCACACATTTGGACAATATCTAGTTCAACTCTCCTTCTGAAACTGATAAACACTACAAGTCCAATAACCTGCAATATTTTTAATTAAGAGTGACAAACTTGTGAGCTGCGTGAACTATGTAGCTCCTTTGAGGTGAAAAGTGACTGCATTTACATGAAATGAATTATTGCCTGTAGGAAGACACAGAGCCTGGGATTTAACTCCACTTCTGAAGGGAAACACACAGCACAGTTCTCATCCATAAAAAAACACTCTGCTATAGAGCAAGAACCAAGCTCTTACTTTCTAGTGTCTCTAATACTGCAGGAAAAGCGAGTGTGCTCAGAAAAAAAGAACTGTGTTTCCTAAACATACGGACCATATCTAGTTCAAAGCTGCTTCTGAAACTGATACAAAACACAGGTCCACTAATATCCAATGCTTCTCAGTTAAGAAGAGAAATGTGTGAGCTTCCTGAACGATGTAGGTCCTTTGCGATGAAAAATGAGTATCCTTACCTGAAATGAAATCTTGCTTGAAGGAAGACAGAGAGCTTGGGATTTAACTCCATTTCTGAAAGGAATGCACTGCACAGTTCTCATCCATGAAATACACTCTCCTTTAGAGCAAGGAGCACGCACTTGCTTTCTAGAGTCTCTAATACAGCAAGAAAAGTGATGTGCTCTGAACAAAAGAACTGTGTGTCCTGCACATATGGACCATATCTAGTTCAACTCTGCTTCTGAAAGTGATACAAATTACAGGACTTCTAACATCCAATGCTTTTCCTTTAAGAGCGAGAAACCTGTGAGCTTCGTGAAAGATGTAGCTTGCTTTGAGCTGAAAAGTGACTGCGTTTACCTGAAACAAAGTCTTGCTTGTAGGAAGACACAGAGCCTGGGATTTAACTCCATTTCAGAATGAGAACACACAGCAGAGTTCTCATCCAGGAAAGACACACTGATTTAGAGCAAGAATCAAGCTCTTGCTTTCTAGAGTCTCTAATATAGCAGGAAACGTGGGTGTGCTCAGAACAGTAGAACTGTGTTTCTTACTGTAAGGATCACATCTAGGTCAACTCTGCTTCTGAAACTGATACAAACCACAGGTCCTCTAACATCCAATGCTTGTCAGTTAAGAAGAGAATCGTGTGAGCTTCGTGAACGATGTAGGTCCATGGGGCTGAAAAGTGACTGTGTTTACCTGAAACGAAGTCTTGCTTGTAGGAAGACACAGAGCCTGGGATTTAACACCATTTCTGAAGGGAAACACACAGCACAGTTCTCATCCATGAAACACACTGCTCTAGAGCACGAAGCATGCTCTTGCTCTCTAGAGTCTCTAATACAGCAGGAAACATGAGTGTGCTCAGAGCAAAAGCATGGTGTTTCCAACACATATGGACCATATCAAGTTCAACTCTGTCAGAAACTGATACAAACCATAGGTCCTCTAAAATCCAATGCTTGTCAGTTAAGAAGAGAAATGTGTGAGCTTCGTGAACGAGCAGGTCCTTGGAGCTGAAAAGTGACTAACCTTACCTGAAAAGAAATTTTGCTTGTAGGAAGACACAGAGCATGGGATTTAACTCCATTTCTGAAGGGAAATACACAGCACAGTTCACAACCATGAAACACACTCTGCTTTAGAGTAATACGCACGGTCTTTCTTTCTAGAATCTCTAAAACAGAAGGAAACAAGAGTGTGCTCAGACCAAAACAACTGTGTTTCCCACACATTCGGACCATATCTAGTTCAACTCTGCTTCTGAAACTGATACAAACCAAAAGCCCTCTAACCTCCAATATTTTCAGTTAAGAGTGACAAACGTGTTAGCTGCGTGAATGATGTAGCTCCTTTGAGGTGAAAAGTGACTGCGTTTACATGAAAAGAATTATTGCCTGTAGGAAGACACAGAGCTTGGGATTTAACTCCATTTCTGAAGGTAACGCTCAGCAGAGTTCTCATCCATGAAACACACTCTGCTGTAGAACAAGACACGCTCTTGCTTTCTAAAGTCTCTAATACAGCAGGAAACGTGATGTGCTCAGAAAAAAAGAACTGTGTGGCCTACACATATGGACCTTATCTACTTCATCTCTGCTTCTAAAAGTGATACAAACCACAGGTCCTGTAACATCCAATGCTTTTCAGTTAAGAACGACAAACGTGTGAGCTTCGTGAACGATGTTGCTTCCTTTGAGCTGAAAATGACTGCGTTTATATGAAAAGTAGTCATGCTTGTAGGAAGACACTGAGCCTGGTATTTAACTCCAATTCAGAACAGGAACACACAGCAGAGTTCTCAACCAGGAAACACACCCTGATTTAGAGCAAGCATCAAGCTCTTGCTTGCTAGAGTCTCTAACACAGCAGGAAACGTGAGTGTGCTCAGAACAATAGAACTGTGTTTCTTATTATAAAGATCACATCTATTTCAACTCTGCTTCTGAAACTGATACAAACCACACGTACTCTAACATCCAATGCTTGTCAGTTAAGAAGAGAAACGTGTGAACTCCGTGAACGATGTAGGTCCTTGGAGCTGAAAAGTGACTGTGTTTACCTGAAACGAAGTCCTACTTGTAGGAAGACACAGAGCATGGGATTTTACACCATTTCTGAAGGGAAACACACAGCACAGTTCTCATCCATGAAACACACTCTGCTTTAGAGTAATAAGCATGGTCTTTCTTTCTAGAATCTATAAAACAGACGGAAACATAGTGTGCTCAGACCAAAAGAACTGTGTTTCCCACACATTCGGACCATATCTAGTTCAACTCTGCTTCTGAAAATGATACAAACCACAAGTCCTCTAACCTCCAATATTTTCAGTTAAGAGTGACAAACGTGTGAGCTGCGTGAACGATGTAGCTCCTTTGAGGTGTAAAGTGACTGTGTTTACATGAAACGAATTATTTCCAGTAGGAAAACACAGAGCCTGGAATTTAACTCCATTTCTGACGGGAAACCCACAGCACAGTTCTCATCCATGAAACACACTCTGCTTTAGAGCAAGAAGCACGCTCTTGCTTTCTAGTGTCTCTAATACAGCAGGAAACGTGAGTGTGTTCCGAACAAAGGAATGGTGTTTCTTACACATAGGAAACTTATAAACATCAACTGTGCTTCTAAAACTGGTACAAACCACTTGTCCTCTAACATCCCATGCTTGTCACTTAAGAGCGAGAAACATGTGAGCTTTGTGAACGATGTAGCTTCCTTTGAGTTGAAAAGTGACTGTGTTTACCTGAAACGAAGTCTTGCTTGTAGGAAGACACAGAGCCTGGGATTGAACTCAATTTCTGAGTGAAACAGAAAGCACAGTTCTCATCCATGAAACACACACTGCTTTAGAGCAAGAAACATGCTCTTGCTTTCTAGAGTCTCTAATACAGCAGGAAACGTTAGTGTGCTCAGAAAAAAGAACGGTGTTTCCTACACATAAGGACCATATCTAGTTCATCTCTTTTTCTGAAACTGATACAAACCACAGGTCCTCTCACATCCAAGGCTGCTCATTTCCGAAGAGAAATGTGTGAGCTTCGTGACGGATGCCGGTCCTTTGAGCGGAAAAGTGACTATCCATATCTGAAATGAAGTATTGTTTGTAGGAAGACACAGAGTCTTGGATTTTACTCCATTTCAGAAGGGAAACACACAGCCCAGTTCTCATCCATGAAACACAATGTGCTTCAAAGCAAGAACCAAGCTCTTGCAATCTAGAGTCTCTAATACAGCAGGAAAGGTGAGTGAGCTCTGAAAAAGGAACGTGGTATCATACATATGCAGACCATACCTGATTCAACTCTGCTTCTGAAACTGATACAAACCACAGGTCCTCTAACATCCAATGCTTTTCAGTTAAGAACGACAAATGTGTGAGCTTCATGAACGATGTTGCTTCCTTTGAGCTGAAAATGACTGCGTTTATATGAAAAGTAGTCATGCTTGTAGGAAGACACTGAGCCTGGGATTTAACTCCATTTCAGAACGGGAACACACAGCAGTGTTCTCATCCAGGAAACACACCCTGATTTAGAGCAAGCATCAAGCTCTTGCTTTCTAGAGTCTCTAATACAGCAGGAAACGTGAGTGTGCTCAGAACAATAGAACTGTGTTTCTTACTGTAAGGATCTCATCTAGTTCAACTCTGCTTCTGAAACTCATACAAACCAAAGGTACTCTAATATCCAATGCTTGTCAGTTAAGAAGAGAAACATGTGAGCTCCGTGAACGATGTAGTTCCTTTGAGGTGAAAAGTGACTGCGTTCACATGAAACGAATTATTGCCTGTAGGAAGACACAGAGCCTGGCATTTAACTCCATTTCTGATGGGAATCCCACAGCACAGTTTTCATCCATGAAAAACACTCTGCTATAGATCGAGACCCTAGCTGTTGCTTTCTAGTTTCTCTAATACTGCTGGAAAAGTGAGTGTGCTCAGAACAAAAGAACGGTGTTTGCTAAAAATACGGAACATATCTAGTTCAACTCTGCTTTTGAAACTGATAAAAACCACAGGTCCTCTATCATCCAATGCTTTTCAATTACCAGCGACAAACGTGTGAGCTTTGTGAACGATGTAGCTTCATTTGAGCTGTAAAGTGACTGTGTTTACATTTAACGATTTCTTGATTGTAGGAAGACACAGATCATGAGATATAACGCCATTTCAGAACGAGAACACACAACAGAGTTCTCATCCAGGAAACACACCCTGATTTAGAGCAGGAATCAAGCTCTTGCTTTCTAGAGTCTCTAATACAGCAGGAAACGTGATTGTGCTCAGAACAAAAGAACTGTGTTTCTTAAATGTAAGAATCACATCTAGTTCAACTCTGCTTCTGAAACTGATACAAACCACAGGTCCTCTAACATCCAATGCTTGTCATTTAAGAAGAGAAACGTGTGAGCTTCGTGAACGATGTAGGTCCTTGGAGCTAAAAAATTGACTGTGTTTACCTGAAACGAGGTCTTGCTTGTAGGAAGACACAGAGCCTGGGATTTATCACCATTTCGGAAGGGAAACACACAGCACAGTTCTCATCCATGAAACACACTCTGCTCTTGAGCTGGAAGCACGCTCTTGCTTTCTAGAATCTCTAAAACGCAAGGAAACATGAGTGGGCTCAGACCAAAAGAACTGTGTTTCCCGCACATTCGGACCATATCTAGTTCTACTCTGCTTCTGAAACTGATACAAACCACAGGTCCTCTATCATCCAATGCTTTTCAATTACCAGCGACAAACGTGTGAGCTTCGTGAACGATGTAGCTTCATTTGAGCTGTAAAGTGACTGTGTTTACATTTAACGATTTCTTGATTGTAGGAAAACACAGAGCATGGGATTTAACGCCATTTCAGAACGAGAACACACAGCAGAGTTCTCATCCAGGAAACACACCCTGATTTAGAGCACGAATCAAGCTCTTGCTTTCTAGAGTCTCTAATACAGCAGGAAACGTGATTGTGCTCAGAACAAAAGAACTATGTTTCTTAAATGTAAGGATCACATCTAGTTCAACTCTGCTTCTGAAACTGATACAAACCACAGGTCCTCTAACATCCAATGCTTGTCATTTAAGAAGAGAAACGTGTGAGCTTCGTGAACGATGTAGGTCCTTGGAGCTAAAAAATTGACTGTGTTTACCTGAAACGAAGTCTTGCTTGTAGGAAGACACAGAGCCTGGGATTTAACACCATTTCGGAAGGGAAACACACAGCAAAGTTCTCATCCATGAAACACACTCTGCTCTTGAGCTGGAAGCACGCTCTTGCTTTCTAGAATCTCTAAAATGCAAGGAAACATGAGTGTGCTCAGACCAAAAGAACTGTGTTTCCCACACATTCGGACCATATCTAGTTCAACTCTGCTTCTGAAACTGATACAAACCACAAGTCCTCTAACCTCCAATATTTTCAGTTAAGACTGACAAACGTTTTAGCTGCGTGAACGATGTATCTCCTTTGAGGAGAAAAGTGACTGCGTTTACATGAAACGAATTATTGCCTGTAGGAAAACACAGAGCCTGGGATTTAACTCCATTTCTGACGGGAAACCCACAGCACAGTTCTCATCCATGAAACACACTCTGATTTAGAGCAAGAAGCACGCTCTTGCTTTCTAGTGTCTCTAATACAGCAGGAAACGTGAGTGTGCTCCGAACAAAGGAATTGTGTTTCTTACACATAGGGAACTTATAAACTTCAACTCTGCTTCTAAAACTGGTACAAACCACTGGTCCTCTAACATCCCATGCTTGTCACTTAAGAGTGAGAAACATGTGAGCTTTGTGAACGATGTAGCTTCCTTTGAGCTGAAAAGTGACTGTGTTTACCTTAAACGAAGTCATGCTTGTAGGAAGACACAGAGCCTGGGATTGAACTCCATTTCTGAGTGAAACACAAAGCACAGTTCTCATCCATGAAACACACACTGCTTTAGAGCAAGAAACATGCTCTTGCTTTCTAGAGTCTCAAATACAGAAGGAAAGGTTAGTGTGCTCAGAAAAAAGAACGGTGTTTCCTACACATACGGACCATATCTAGTTCATCCCTGCTTCTGAAACTGATACAAACCACAGGTCCTCTAACATCCAATGCTTGTCAGTTAAGAAGAGAAATGTGTGAGCTTCGTGAACGAGCAGGTCCTTGGAGCTGAAAAGTGACTAACCTTACCTGAAAAGAAATTTTGCTTGTATGAAGACACAGAGCATGGGATTTAACTCCATTTCTGAAGCGAAACACACAGCACAGTTCAAAACCATGAAACACACTCTGCTTTCGAGTAATAAGCACGGTCTTTCTTTCTAGAATCTCTAAAACAGAAGGAAACATGAGTGTGCTCAGAAACAAAAGAACTGTGTTTCCCACACATTCGGACCATATCTAGTTCAACTCTGCTTCTGAAACTGATACAAACCACAAGACCTCTAACCTCCAACCTTTTCAGTTAAGAGTGACAAACGTGTGAGCTGTGTGAATGATGTAGCTCCTTTGAGGTGAAAAGTGACTGCGTTTACATGAAACGAATTATTGCCTGTAGGAAGACACAGAGACTGGTATTTAACCCCATTTCTGACGGGAAACCCACAGCACAGTTCTCATCCATGAAACACACTCTGTTTTTGAGCAAGAAACATGCACTTGCTTTCTAGAGTCTCTAATAGAGCAGGAAACGTTAGTGTGCTCAAAAAAAAGAATGGTGATTCCTACACATACGGACGATATCTAGTTCATCTCTGCTTCTGAAACTGATACAAACCACAGATCCTCTAACATCGAATGCTTCTCAGTTCAGAAAAGAAATGTGTGAGCTTCGTGTGGATGCCGGTCCTTTGAGCTGAAAAGTGACTACCCTTACCTGAAACGAACTATTGCTTGTAGGAAGACACAGCGTGTGGGATTTAACTCCCTTTTCGGAAGGGAAAAACACAGCACAGTTCTCATCCATGAAACACAATGTGCTTTAGAGCAAGAACCAACCTCTTGATTTCTATAGTCTCTAATACAGCAGGAAAAGTGAGTGTGCTCTGAAAAAAAGAACGTAGTATCCTACATGTGGAGACCATACCTGATTCAACTCTGCTTCTGAAACTGATACTAACCACAGGTTCTCTAACATCCAATGCTTTTCAGTTAAGAACGACAAACGTGTGAGCTTTGTGAATGATGTAGCTTCCTTTGAGCTGAAAATGACTGCGTTTACCTCAAACGTAGTCATGCTTGTAGGAAGACACTGAGCCTGGGATTTAACTCCATTTCAGAACGAGATCACACAGCAGAGTTCTCATCCATGAAAAACACTCTGCTTTAGATCAAAAAACAAGCTCTTGCTTTATAGTGTCTCTAATACTGCAGGAAACGTGAGTGTGCTCAGAACAAAAGAACTTTGTTTCCTACAGGTAAGGATCACATCTAGGTCATCTCTGCTTCTGAAACTGATACAAACCACAGGTCCTCTAACATCCAATGCTTGTCATTTAAGAAGAGAAATGTGTGAGCTTCGTGAATGATGCAGGTCCTTTGAGCTGAAAAGTGACTACCCTTACCTGAAAAGAAATTTTGCTTGTAGGAAGACACACAGCATGGGATTTAACTCCATTTCTGAAGGGAAACACACAGCACAGTTCTCAACCATGAAACACACTCCGCTTTAGAGTAATAAGCACGGTCTTTCTTTCTAGAATCTCAAAAACAGAAGGAAAAATGAGTGTGCTCAGACCAAAAGAACTGTGTTTCCCACACATTCGGACCATATCTAGTTCAAATCTGCTTCTGAAACTGATAAAAACCACAGGTCCTCTAAAATCCAATGCTTTTTAATTAACAGCGACAAACGTGTGAGCTGCTTGAATAATGTAGCTTCCTTTGAGCGCTAAAGTGACTGCGTTTTCATGAAACGAATTCTTGCTTGTAAGAAGACACAGAGCCTGGGATTTAACTCCATTTCGGAAGGGAAACACACAGCACAGTTCTCATCCAAGAAAAACACACTGCTTTAGAGCAAGAACCAAGCTGTTGCTTTCTAGAGTCTCTAATACTGCTGGAAAAGTGAGTGTGCTCAGAACAAAAGAAAGGTGTTTGATAAACATACGGAACATATCTAGTTCAACTCTGCTTCTGAAACCTTTAAAAACCACAGGTCCTCTATCATCCAATGCTTTTCAATTTAGAGCGACAAACGTGTGAGCTTCGTGAACGATGTAGCTTCATTTGAGCTGTAAAGTGACTGTGTTTACATGAAACGATTTCTTGCTTGTAGGAAGACACAGAGCCTGGGATTGAACTCCATTTCTGAGGGAAACACAAAGCAGAGTTCTCATCCATGAAACACACTCTGCTTTAGAGCAAGAAACATGCTCTTGCTTTCTAGTTTCTCTAATACAGCAGGAAACGTTAGTGTGCTCAGAAAAAAGAACGGTGTTTCCTACACATATGGACCATATCTAGTTCATCTCTGCTTCTGAAACTGATACAAGCCACAGGTCATCTAATATCCAATGCTTCTCAGTTCAGAAGAGAAATGTGTGAGCTTCGTGATGGATGCCGGTCCTTTGAGCTGAAAAGTGACTACCCTTACCTGAAACGAAATATTGCTTGTAGGAAGACACAGTGCATGGGATTTAACTCCCTTTCGGAAGGGAAACACACAGCACAGTTCTCATCCATGAAACACAATGTGCTTTAGAGCAAGAACCAAGCTCTTGCTTTCTAGAGTCTCTACAACAGCAGGAAAAGTGAGTGTGCTCTGAAAAAAGAACGTGGTATCCTACATATGCAGACCATACCTGATTCAACTCTGCTTCTGAAACTGACACAAACCACAGGTCCTCTAACATCCAATGCTTTTCAGTTAAGAACGACAAACGTGTGAGCTTCGTGAACGATGTAGCTTCCTTTGAGCTGAAAATGACTGCGTTTACCTCAAACGTAGTCATGCTTGTAGGAAGACACTGAGCCTGGGATTTAACTCCATTTCAGAATGGGAACACACAGCAGAGTTCTCATCCGGGAAACACATCCTGATTTTGAGCAAGAATCAAGCTATTACTTTCTAGAGTCTCTAATACAGCAGGAAATATGAGTGTGCTCAGAGCAAAAGCATGGTGTTTTCAACACATACGGACCATATCAAGTTCAACTATGTCGGAAACTGATACAAACCATAGGTCCTCTAACATCCAAGGCTTGTCAGTTAAGAAGAGAAATGCGTGAGCTTCATAAACGATGTAGGTCCTTTGAGCTGAAAAGTGACTACCCTTACTTGAAAAGAAATTTTGCTTGTAGGAAGACACAGATCATGGGATTTAACTCCATTTCTGAAGGGAAACACACAGCACATTTCTCATCCATGAAACACACTCTGCTTTAGAGTAATAAGCATGGTCTTTTTTTCTAGAATCTATAAAACAGAAGGAAACATGAGTGTGCTCAGACCAAAAGAACTGTGTTTCCCACACATTCGGACCATATCTAGTTCAACTCTGCTTCTGAAACTGATACAAACCACAAGTCCTCTAACCTCCAATATTTTCAGTTAAGAGTGACAAACGTGTGAACTGCGTGAATGATGTAGCTCCTTTGAGGTTAAAAGTGACTGCATTTACATGAAATGAATTATTGCCTGTAGGAAGACACAGAGCCTGGGATTTAACTCCACTTCTGAAGGGAAACACACAGCACAGTTCTCATCCATGAAAAACACTCTGCTATAGAGCAAGAACCAAGCTCTTGCTTTCTAGTGTCTCTAATACTGCAGGAAAAGCGAGTGTGCTCAGAAAAAAAGAACTGTGCTTCCTAAACATACGGACCATATCTAGTTCAACTCTGCTTCTGAAACTGATACAAAACACAGGTCCACTAACATCCAATGCTTCTCAGTTAAGAAGAGAAATGTGTGAGCTTCCTGAACGATGTAGGTCCTTTGCACTGAAAAGTGAGTACCCTTACCTGAAACGAAATCTTGCTTGAAGGAAGACAGAGAGCTTGGGATTTAACTCCATTTCTGAAAGAAATGCACTGCACAGTTCTCATCAATGAAACACACTCTCCTTTAGAGCAAGGAGCACGCACTTGCTTTCTAGAGTCTCTAATAAGGCAGGAAAAGTGATGTGCTCTGAACAAAAGAACTGTGTGTCCTGCACATATGGACCATATCTAGTTCAACTCTGCTTCTGAAAGTGATACAAATTAAAGGTCTTCTAACATCCAATGCTTTTCAGTTAAGAGCGAGAAACGTGTGAGCTTCGTGAAAGATGTAGCTTGCTTTGAGCTGAAAAGTGACTGCATTTACCTGAAACAAAATCTTGCTTGTAGGAGGACACAGAGCCTGGGATTTAACTCCATTTCTGACGGGAAACACACAGCACAGTTCTCATCCATGAAAAACACTCTGCTTTAGATAAAAAACCAAGCTCTTGCTTTATAGTGTCTCTAATACTGTAGGAAACGTGAGTGTGCTCAGAACAAAAGAACTGTGTTTCCTACAGGTAAGGATCACATCTAGGTCAACTCTGCTTCAGACAATGATACAAACCACAGGTCCTCTAACATCCAATGCTTGTCAGTTAAGAAGAGAAACGTGTGAGCTCCGTGAACGATGTAGGTCCTTTGAGCTGAAAAGTGACTACCCTTACCTGAAAAGAAATTTTGCTTGTAGGAAGACACAGAGCATGGGATTTAACTCCATTTCTGAAGGGAAAAACACAGCACAGTTCTCATCCATGAAACACACTCTGCTTTAGAGTAATAAGCACGGTCTTTCTTTCTAGAATCTCTAAAACAGAAGGAAACACGAGTGTGCTCAGACCAAAAGAACTGTGTTTCCCACACATTCGGACCATATCTAGTTCAACTCTTCTTCTGAAACTGATAAAAACCACAGGTCCTCTAACACCCGATGCTTTTCAATTAAGAGCCACAAACGTGTGAGCTGCTTGAACAATGTAGCTTCCTTTGATCTCTAAAGTGACTGCGTTTTCATGAAACGAATTCTTGCTTGTAGGAAGACACAGAGCATGGGATTTAACTCCGTTTCGGAAGGGAAACACTAGCACAGTTCTCATCCAAGAAAAACACACTGCTTTAGAGCAAGTACCAAGCTGTTGCTTTCTAGAGTCTCTAATACAGCAGGAAACGTTACTGTATTCAGAAAAAAGAAAGGTGTTTCCTACACATACGTACCATATATAGTTCATCTCTGCTTCTGAAACTGATACAACCAACAGGTCCTCTAACATCGAATGCTTCTCAGTTCAGAAGAGATATGTGTGAGCTTCGTGTGGATGCTGGTCCTTTGAACTGAAAAGTGACTCCACTACCTGAAACGAAGTATTGCTTGTAGGAAGACACAGAGCGTGGGATTTAACTGCCTTTCGGAAGGGAAACACACAGCACAGTTCTCATCCATGAAACACAATGTGCTTTAGAGCAAGAGCCAAGCTCTTGCTTTCTAGAGTCTCTAATACAGCAGGAAAAGTGAATGTGCTCAGAACAAAAGAACAGTGTTTCCCAAACAAATGAAACATGTCTAGTTCAACTCTGCTTCTGAACCTGATACAAACCACAGGTCCTCTAACATCCAATGCTTTTTCAGTTAAGAACGACAAACATGTGAGTTGTGTGAATGATGTAGCTTACTTTAGGCTGAAAATGACTGCATTTACCTCAAACGTAGTCATGCTTGTAGGAAGACACTGAGCCTGGGATTTAACTCCATTTCAGAACGGGAACACAAAGCAGAGTTCTCATCCAGGAAACACACCCTGATTTAGAGCAAGAATCAAGCTCTTGCTTTCTAGAGTCTCTAATACAGCAGGAAACGTGTGTGTGCTCAGAACAATAGAACTGTGTTTCTTATTATAAAGATCACATCTAGATCAACTCTGCTTCTGAAACTGATACAAACCACACGTACTCTAAAATCCAGTGCTTGTCAGTTAAGAAGAGAAATGTGTGAGCTTCGTGAATAAGCAGGTACTTTGAGCTGAAAAGTGACTAACATTACCTTAAAAGAAACTTTGCTTGTAGGAAGACACAGATCATGGGATTTAACTCCATTTCTGAAGGGAAACACACAGCACAGTTCACAACCATGAAACACACTTTGCTTTAGAGTAATAAGCATGATCTTTCTTTCTAGAATCTCTAAAACAGAAGGAAACATGAGTGTGCTCAGACCAAAAGAACTGTGTTTCCCACACATTTGGACAATATCTAGTTCAACTCTGCTTCTGAAACTGATAAACACCACAAGTCCAATAACCTCCAATACTTTTAATTAAGAGTGACAAACGTGTGAGCTGCGTGAACTATGTAGCTCCTTTGAGGTGAAAAGTGACTGCATTTACATGAAATGAATTATTGCCTGTAGGAAGACACAGAGCCTGGCATTTAACTCCACTTCTGAAGGGAAACACACAGCACAGTTCTCATCCATAAAAAAAACACTCTGCTATAGAGCAAGAACCAAGCTCTTGCTTTCTAGTGTCTCTAATACTGCAGGAAAAGCGAGTGTGCTCAGAAAAAAAGAACTGTGCTTCCTAAACATACGGACCATATCTAGTTCAAATCTGCTTCTGAAACTGATACAAAACACAGGTCCACTAATATCCAATGCTTCTCAGTTAAGAAGAGAAATGTGTGAGCTTCGTGATCGATGTAGGTCCTTTGCGATGAAAAAATGAGTACCCTTACCTGAAACGAAACCTTGCTTGAAGGAAGACAGAGAGCTTGGGATTTAACTCCATTTCTGAAAGGAATGCACTGCACAGTTCTCATCCATGAAATACACTCTCGTTTAGAGCAAGGAGCACGCACTAGCTTTCTAGAGTCTCTAATACAGCAGGAAAAGTGATGTGATCTGAACAAAAGAACTGTGTGTCCTGCACATATGGACCATATCTAGTTCAACTCTGCTTCTGAAAGTGATACAAATTACAGGTCTTCTAACATCCAATGCTTTTCAGTTAAGAGCGAGAAACCTGTGAGCTTCGTGAAAGATGTAGCTTTCTTTCAGCTGAAAAGTGACTGCATTTACCTGAAACAAAGTCTTGCTTGTAGGAAGACACATAGCCTGGGATTTAACTCCATTTCAGAACGAGAACACACAGCAGAGTTCTCATCCAGGAAACACACCCTGATTTAGAGCAAGAATCAAGCTCTTGCTTTCTAGAGTCTCTAATATAGCAGGAAACGTGAGTGTGCTCAGAACAGTAGAACTGTGTTTCTTGCTGTAAGGATCACATCTAGTTCAACTCTGCTTCTGAAACTGATACAAACCACAGGTCCTCTAACATCCAATGCTTTTCAATTAAGAGCAACAAACGTGTGAGCTTCCTGAACGATGTAGATTCATTTGAGCTGTAAAGTGACTGTGTTTACATGAAACGATGTCTTGCTTATAGGAAGACACAGAACTTGTGATTTAACTCCATTTCTGAAGGTAACGCACAGCATAGTTCTCATCCATGAAACACACTCTGCTTTAGAGCAAGAAGCACGCTCTTGCTTTCTACAGTCTCTAATACAGCAGGAAACATGAGTGTGCTCAGAGCAAAAGCATGGTGTTTCCTACACATATGGACCATATCAAGTTCAACTCTGTCGGAAACTGATACAAACCATAGGTCCTCTAACTTCCAATGCTTGTCAGTTAAGAAGAGAAATGTGTGAGCTTCGTGAATGAGCAGGTCCTTTGAGCTTAAAAGTGACTAACCTTACCTGAAAAGAAATTTTGCTTGTAGGAAGACAAAGAGCATGGGATTTAACTCCATTTCTGAAGGGAAACACACAGCACAGTTCACAACCATGAAACACACTCTGCTTTAGAGTAATACGCACAGTCTTTCTTTCTAGAATCTCTAAAACAGAATGAAACATGAGTGTGCTCAGACTAAAAGAACTGTGTTTCCCACACATTTGAACCATATCTAGTTCAACTCTGCTTCTGAAACTGATACAAACCAAAAGCCCTCTAACCTCCAATATTTTCAGATAAGAGTGACAAACATGTTAGCTGCGTGAATGATGTAGCTCCTTTGAGGTGAAAAGTGACTGCGTTTACATGAAAAGAATTATTGCCTGTAGGAAGACACAGAGCTTGGGATTTAACTCCATTTCTGAAGGTAACGCACAGCATAGTTCTCATCCATGAAACACACTCTGCTTTAGAACAAGAAGCACGCTCTTGCTTTCTAAAGTCTCTAATACAGCAGGAAACGTGATGTGCTCAGAAAAAAAGAACTGTGTGGACTACACATATGGACCTTATATACTTCATCTCTGCTTCTGAAAGTGATACAAACCACAGGTCCTCTAACATCCAATGCTTTTCAGTTAAGAACGACAAACGTGTGAGCTTCGTGAACGATGTTGCTTCCTTTGAGCTGAAAATGACTGCGTTTATATGAAAAGTAGTCATGCTTGTAGGAAGACACTGAGCCTGGGATTTAACTCCATTTCAGAACGGGAACACACAGCTGAGTTCTCAACCAGGAAACACACCCTGATTTAGAGCAAGCATCAAGCTCTTGCTTTCTAGAGTCTCTAATACAGCAGGTAACATAAGTGTGCTCAGAGCAAAAGCATGGTGTTTCCAACACATATGGACCATATCAAGTTCAACTCTGTCAGAAACTGATACAAACCAGAGGTCCTCTAACATCCAATGCTTGTCAGTTAAGAAGAGAAATGTGTGAGCTTCGTGAATGAGCAGGTACTTTGAGCTGAAAAGTGACTAACCTTACCTTAAAAGAAATTTTGCTTGTAGGAAGACACAGATCATGGGATTTAACTCCATTTCTGAAGGGAAACACACAGCACAGTTCACAACCATGAAACACACTCTGCGTTAGAGTAACAAGCACGGTCTTTCTTTCTAGAATCTCTAAAACAGAAGGAAACATGAGTGTGCTCAGACCAAAAGAACTTTGTTTCCCACACATTCGGACCATATCTAGTTCAACTCTGCATCTGAAACTGATAAAAACCACAAGTCCTTTAACCTCCAATATTTTCAGTTAAGACTGACAAACGTGTGAGCTGCGTGAACGCTGTATCTCCTTTGAGGTGAAAAGTGACTGCGTTTACATGAAACGAATTATTGCCTGTAGGAAAACACAGAGCCTGGAATTTAACTCCATTTCTGACGGGAAACCCACAGCACAGTTCTCATCCATGAAACACACTCTGCTTTAGAGCAAGAAGCACGCTCTTGCTTTCCAGTGTCTCTAATACAGCAGGAAACGTGAGTGTGCTCCAAACAAAGGAATGGTGTTTCTTACACATAGGGAACTTATAAACTTCAACTCTCCTTCTAAAACTGATACAAACCACTTGTCCTCTAACATCCCATGCTTGTCACTTAAGAGCGAGAAACGTGTGAACTCTGTGAATAATGTAGCTTCCTTTGAGCTGAATAGCTACTGCCTTTACCTGAAATGAATTCTTGCTTTTATGAAGACACAGAGCCTGGGATTGAACTCCATTTCTGAGGGAAACACAAAGCACAGATGTCATCCATGAACACACTCTGCTTTAGAGCAAGAAACATGCTCTTGCTTTCTAGAGTCTCTAATACAGCAGGAAACGTGAGTGTGCTCCGAACAAAGGAACGATGTTTCTTACACATAGGGAACATAAAAACTTCAACTCTGCTTCTAAAACTGATACAAACCACTGTTCTTCTAACATCCCATGCTTGTCACTAATGAGGGAGGAACATTTCAGCTTTGTGAACTATGTAGCTTCCTTTGAGCTGAAAATTGACTGTGTTTACCTGAAACGAAGTCTTGCTTGTAGGAAGACACAGAGCCTGGGATGGAACTCCATTTCTGAGTGAAACACAAAGCACAGTTCTCATCCATGAAAGACACTCTGCTTTAGAGGAAGAAACATGCTCTTGCTTTCTAGAGTCTCTAATACAGCAGGAAACGTTAGTGTGCTCAGAAAAAAAAATGGTGTTTCCTACACATACGGACCATATCTAGTTCATCTCTGCTTCAAAAACTGATACAAACCACAGGACCTCTAACATCCAATGCCTCTCAATTCAGAAGAGAAATGTGTGAGCTTCGTGATGGATGCTGGGCCTTTGAGCTGAAAAGTGACTGTGTTTACATGAAACGAAGTCTTGCTTGTAGGAAGAAACAGAACCTGGGATTTAACACCATTTCTGAAGGGAAACACACAGCACAGTTCTCATCCATGAAACACAATGCTAAAGAGCACCAAGCACGCTCTTGCTTTCTAGAATCTCTAATACAGGAGGAAACATGAGTGTGCTCAGAGCAAAAGCATGGTGTTTCCAACACATATGGACCATATCAAGTTCAACTCTGTCGGAAACTGATACAAACCATAGGTCCTCTAACTTCCAATGCTTGTCAGTTAAGAAGAGAAATGTGTGAGCTTCGTGAACGAGCAGGTCCTTTGAGCTGAAAAGTGAATAACCTTACCTGAAAAGAAATTTTGCTTGTAGGAAGACACCGATCATGGGATTTAACTCCATTTCTGAAGGGAAACCCACAGCACAGTTGACAACCATGAAACACACTCTGCTTTAGAGTAATATGCACGGTCTTTCTTTCTAGAATCTCTAAAACAGAACTGAACATGAGTGTGCTCAGACCAAAAGAACTGTGTTTCCCAAACAATCGGACCATATCTAGTTCAACTCTGCTTCTGAAACTGATACAAACCACAAGTCCTCTAACCTCCAATATTTTCAGTTAAGAGTGACAAACGTGTTAGCTGCGTGAATGATGTAGCTCCTTTGAGGTGAAAAGTGACTGCGTTTACATGAAACGAATTATTGCCTGTAGCAAGACACAGAGCTTGGGATTTAACTCCATTTCTGAAAGGAATGCACTGCACAGTTCTCATCCATGAAATACACTCTCGTTTAGAGCAAGGAGCACGCACTAGCTTTCTAGAGTCTCTAATACAGCAGGAAAAGTGATGTGATCTGAACAAAAGAACTGTGTGTCCTGCACATATGGACCATATCTAGTTCAACTCTGCTTCTGAAAGTGATACAAATTACAGGTCTTCTAACATCCAATGCTTTTCATTTAAGAGCGAGAAACCTGTGAGCTTCGTGAAAGATGTAGCTTTCTTTCAGCTGAAAAGTGACTGCATTTACCTGAAACAAAGTCTTGCTTGTAGGAAGACACATAGCCTGGGATTTAACTCCATTTCAGAACGAGAACACACAGCAGAGTTCTCATCCAGGAAACACACCCTGATTTAGAGCAAGAATCAAGCTCTTGCTTTCTAGAGTCTCTAATATAGCAGGAAACGTGAGTGTGCTCAGAACAGTAGAACTGTGTTTCTTGCTGTAAGGATCACATCTAGTTCAACTCTGCTTCTGAAACTGATACAAACCACAGGTCCTCTAACATCCAATGCTTTTCAATTAAGAGCGACAAACGTGTGAGCTTCCTGAACGATGTAGATTCATTTGAGCTGTAAAGTGACTGTGTTTACATGAAACGATGTCTTGCTTATAGGAAGACACAGAACTTGTGATTTAACTCCATTTCTGAAGGTAACGCACAGCATAGTTCTCATCCATGAAACACACTCTGCTTTAGAGCAAGAAGCACGCTCTTGCTTTCTACAGTCTCTAATACAGCAGGAAACATGAGTGTGCTCAGAGCAAAAGCATGGTGTTTCCTACACATATGGACCATATCAAGTTCAACTCTGTCGGAAACTGATACAAACCATAGGTCCTCTAACTTCCAATGCTTGTCAGTTAAGAAGAGAAATGTGTGAGCTTCGTGAATGAGCAGGTCCTTTGAGCTTAAAAGTGACTAACCTTACCTGAAAAGAAATTTTGCTTGTAGGAAGACAAAGAGCATGGGATTTAACTCCATTTCTGAAGGGAAACACACAGCACAGTTCACAACCATGAAACACACTCTGCTTTAGAGTAATACGCACAGTCTTTCTTTCTAGAATCTCTAAAACAGAATGAAACATGAGTGTGCTCAGACTAAAAGAACTGTGTTTCCCACACATTTGAACCATATCTAGTTCAACTCTGCTTCTGAAACTGATACAAACCAAAAGCCCTCTAACCTCCAATATTTTCAGTTAAGAGTGACAAACATGTTAGCTGCGTGAATGATGTAGCTCCTTTGAGGTGAAAAGTGACTGCGTTTACATGAAAAGAATTATTGCCTGTAGGAAGACACAGAGCTTGGGATTTAACTCCATTTCTGAAGGTGACGCACAGCATAGTTCTCATCCATGAAACACACTCTGCTTTAGAACAAGAAGCACGCTCTTGCTTTCTAAAGTCTCTAATACAGCAGGAAACGTGATGTGCTCAGAAAAAAAGAACTGTGTGGACTACACATATGGACCTTATATACTTCATCTCTGCTTCTGAAAGTGATACAAACCACAGGTCCTCTAACATCCAATGCTTTTCAGTTAAGAACGACAAACGTGTGAGCTTCGTGAACGATGTTGCTTCCTTTGAGCTGAAAATGACTGCGTTTATATGAAAAGTAGTCATGCTTGTAGGAAGATACTGAGCCTGGGATTTAACTCCATTTCAGAACGGGAACACACAGCTGAGTTCTCAACCAGGAAACACACCCTGATTTAGAGCAAGCATCAAGCTCTTGCTTTCTAGAGTCTCTAATACAGCAGGTAACATAAGTGTGCTCAGAGCAAAAGCATGGTGTTTCCAACACATATGGACCATATCAAGTTCAACTCTGTCAGAAACTGATACAAACCAGAGGTCCTCTAACATCCAATGCTTGTCAGTTAAGAAGAGAAATGTGTGAGCTTCGTGAATGAGCAGGTACTTTGAGCTGAAAAGTGACTAACCTTACCTTAAAAGAAATTTTGCTTGTAGGAAGACACAGATCATGGGATTTAACTCCATTTCTGAAGGGAAACACACAGCACAGTTCACAACCATGAAACACACTCTGCGTTAGAGTAACAAGCACGGTCTTTCTTTCTAGAATCTCTAAAACAGAAGGAAACATGAGTGTGCTCAGACCAAAAGAACTTTGTTTCCCACACATTCGGACCATATCTAGTTCAACTCTGCATCTGAAACTGATAAAAACCACAAGTCCTTTAACCTCCAATATTTTCAGTTAAGACTGACAAACGTGTGAGCTGCGTGAACGCTGTATCTCCTTTGAGGTGAAAAGTGACTGCGTTTACATGAAACGAATTATTGCCTGTAGGAAAACACAGAGCCTGGAATTTAACTCCATTTCTGACGGGAAACCCACAGCACAGTTCTCATCCATGAAACACACTCTGCTTTAGAGCAAGAAGCACGCTCTTGCTTTCCAGTGTCTCTAATACAGCAGGAAACGTGAGTGTGCTCCAAACAAAGGAATGGTGTTTCTTACACATAGGGAACTTATAAACTTCAACTCTCCTTCTAAAACTGATACAAACCACTTGTCCTCTAACATCCCATGCTTGTCACTTAAGAGCGAGAAACGTGTGAACTCTGTGAATAATGTAGCTTCCTTTGAGCTGAATAGCTACTGCCTTTACCTGAAATGAATTCTTGCTTTTATGAAGACACAGAGCCTGGGATTGAACTCCATTTCTGAGGGAAACACAAAGCACAGATGTCATCCATGAACACACTCTGCTTTAGAGCAAGAAACATGCTCTTGCTTTCTAGAGTCTCTAATACAGCAGGAAACGTGAGTGTGCTCCGAACAAAGGAACGATGTTTCTTACACATAGGGAACATAAAAACTTCAACTCTGCTTCTAAAACTGATACAAACCACTGTTCTTCTAACATCCCATGCTTGTCACTAATGAGGGAGGAACATTTCAGCTTTGTGAACTATGTAGCTTCCTTTGAGCTGAAAATTGACTGTGTTTACCTGAAACGAAGTCTTGCTTGTAGGAAGACACAGAGCCTGGGATGGAACTCCATTTCTGAGTGAAACACAAAGCACAGTTCTCATCCATGAAAGACACTCTGCTTTAGAGGAAGAAACATGCTCTTGCTTTCTAGAGTCTCTAATACAGCAGGAAACGTTAGTGTGCTCAGAAAAAAAAATGGTGTTTCCTACACATACGGACCATATCTAGTTCATCTCTGCTTCAAAAACTGATACAAACCACAGGACCTCTAACATCCAATGCCTCTCAATTCAGAAGAGAAATGTGTGAGCTTCGTGATGGATGCTGGGCCTTTGAGCTGAAAAGTGACTGTGTTTACATGAAACGAAGTCTTGCTTGTAGGAAGAAACAGAACCTGGGATTTAACACCATTTCTGAAGGGAAACACACAGCACAGTTCTCATCCATGAAACACAATGCTAAAGAGCACCAAGCACGCTCTTGCTTTCTAGAATCTCTAATACAGGAGGAAACATGAGTGTGCTCAGAGCAAAAGCATGGTGTTTCCAACACATATGGACCATATCAAGTTCAACTCTGTCGGAAACTGATACAAACCATAGGTCCTCTAACTTCCAATGCTTGTCAGTTAAGAAGAGAAATGTGTGAGCTTCGTGAACGAGCAGGTCCTTTGAGCTGAAAAGTGAATAACCTTACCTGAAAAGAAATTTTGCTTGTAGGAAGACACCGATCATGGGATTTAACTCCATTTCTGAAGGGAAACCCACAGCACAGTTGACAACCATGAAACACACTCTGCTTTAGAGTAATATGCACGGTCTTTCTTTCTAGAATCTCTAAAACAGAACTGAACATGAGTGTGCTCAGACCAAAAGAACTGTGTTTCCCAAACAATCGGACCATATCTAGTTCAACTCTGCTTCTGAAACTGATACAAACCACAAGTCCTCTAACCTCCAATATTTTCAGTTAAGAGTGACAAACGTGTTAGCTGCGTGAATGATGTAGCTCCTTTGAGGTGAAAAGTGACTGCGTTTACATGAAACGAATTATTGCCTGTAGCAAGACACAGAGCTTGGGATTTAACTCCATTTCTGAAGGTAACGCACAATATAGTTCTCATCCATGAAACACACTCTGCTTTAGAGCAAGAAGCACGCTCTTGCTTTCTAGAGTCTCTAATACAGCAGGAAAAGTGATGTGATCAGAAAAAAAGAACTGTTTGCCCTACACATATGGACCTTATCTACTTCCACTCTGCTTCTGAAAGTGATACAAACCACAGGTCCTCTAACATCCAATGCTTTTCAGTTAAGACGAGAAACGTATGAGCTTTGTGTATGATGTAGCTTCCTTTGAGCTGAAGAGTGACTGTGTTTACCTCAAACGAAGGAGTGCTTGCAGCAAGACACAGAGCCTGGGATTTAACTCCATTTCTGAAGGAAAACACAAAGCACAGTTCTCATCCATGAAACACACTCTGCTTTAGATCAAGAAGCACGCTCTTGCTTTCTAAATTATCTAATACAGTAGGAAACGTGAGTGTGCTCCGAACAAAGGAACGGTGTTTCTTACACATAGGGGACATATAAACTTCAACTCTGCTTCTAAAACTGACACAAACCACTGGTCCCCTAACATCCCATGCTTGTCACTTAAGAGCGAGAAACATGTGAGCTTTGTGAAGGATGTATCTTCCTTTGAGCTGAAAAGTGACTGTGTTTACCTGAAACGAAGTCTTGCTTGTAGGAAGACACAGAAACTGGGATTGAACTCCATTTCTGAGTGAAACACAAAGCACAGTTCTCAGCAATGAAACACACTCTGCTTTAGAGCAAGAAACATGCTCTTGCTTTCTAGAGTCTCTAATACAGCAGTAAAGGTTAGTGTGCTAAGAAAAAAGAACGGTGTTTCCTACACATACGGACCATATCTAGTTCATCTCTGCTTCTGAAACTGATACAAACCACAGGTCCTCTAACATACAATGCTTCTCAGTTCAGAAGAGAAATGTGTGAGCTTCGTGACGGATGCTGGTCCTTTGAGCTGAAAAGTTACTACCCTTAACTGAAATGAAGTATTGTTTGTAGGAAGACACAGAGCCTGGGATTTAACTCCATTTGGGAAGGGAAACACACAGCACAGTTCTCATCCATGAAACACAATGTGCTTCAGAGCAAGAACCAAGCTCTTGCTTTCTAGAGTCTCTAATACAGCAGGAAAAGTGAGTGAGCTCTGAAAAAAGAACGTGGTATCGTACATATGCAGACCATACCTGATTCAACTCTGCTTCTGAAACTGATACAAACCACAGGTCCTCTAACATCCAATGCTTTTCAGTTAAGAACCAAACGTGTGAGCTTCGTGAACGATGTAGCTCCCTTTGAGCTGAAAATGAGTGCGTTTATATGAAAAGTAGTCATGCTTGTAGGAAGACACTGAGCCTGGGATTTAACTCCATTTCAGAATGGGAACACACAGCAGAGTTCTCATCCAGGAAACACACCCTGATTTAGAGCAAGAATCAAGCTCTTGCTTTCTAGAGTCTTTAATACAGCAGGAAACGTGAGTGTGCTCAGAACAATAGAACTGTGTTTCTTACTGTAAGGATCTCATCTAGTTCAACTCTGATTCTGAAACTGATACAAACCACAGGTCTTCTAACATCCAATGCTTGTCAGTTAAGAAGAGAAACTTTTGAGCTCCGTGAACGATGTAGGTCCTTGGAGCTGAAAAGTGACTGTGTTTACCTGAAATGAAATCTTGCTTGTAGGAAATCACAGAGCCTGGGATTTAACACCATTTCTGAAGGGAAACACACAGCACAGTTTCATCCATGAAACACACTCTGCTCTAGAGCACGAAGCACGCTCTTGCATTCTAGAGTCTCTAATACAGCAGGTAACATGAGTGTGCTCAGAGCAAAAACATGGTGTTTCCAACACACATGGACCATATCAAGTTCAACTCTGTCGGAAACTGATACAAACCATAGGTCCTCTAACCTCCAATATTTTCAGTTATGAGTGACAAACGTGTGAGCTGCGTGAACTATGTAGCTCCTTTGAGGTGAAAAGTGACTGCGTTTACATGAAACGAATTATTGCCTGTAGGAAGACACAGAGCCTGGGATTTAACTCCATTTCTGACGGGAAACCCACAGCACAGTTCTCATCCATGAAAAACACTCTGCTATAGAGCGAGGCCAAGGTCTTGCTTTCTAGTGTCTCTAATACAGCAGGAAACATGAGTGTACTCAGACCAAAGAACAGTGTTTTCTACAAATATGGACCATATCTAGTTCAACTCTGCTTCTGGAACTGATTAAAACCACAGGTCCTCTATCATCCTATGCTTATCAATTACGAGCGACAAACGTGTGAGCTGCTTGTACGATGTAGCTTCCTTTGAGCTCTAAAGTTTCTGCGTTTACATGAAAAGAATTCTTGCTTGTAGGATGACAGAGAGCCTGGGATTTAACTCCATTTCAGAACGGGAACACACAGCAGAGTTCTCATCCATGAAAAACACTCTTCTTTAGAGCAAGAACCAAGCTCTTGCTTTCTAGAGTCTCTAATACATCAGGAAACGTGAGTGTGCTCAGAACAAAAGAACTGTGTTTCTTACATGTAAGGATCACATCTAGTTCAACTCTGCTTCTGAAACTGATACAAACCACAGGTCCTCTAACATCCAATGCTTGTCAGTTAAGAAGAGAAAAGTGTGAGCTCCGTGAACGATGTAGGTCCTTGGAGCTGAAAAGTGACTGTGTTTACCTGAAACGAATTATTGCTTGTAGGAAGACACAGAGCCTGGGATTTAACACCATTTCTGAAGGGAAACACACAGCATAGTTCTCATCCATGAAACACACTCTGCTCTAGGGCACGAAGCACGCTCTTGCTTTTTAGAGTCTCTAATACAGCAGGAAACATAAGTGTGTTCAGAGCAAAAGCATGGTGTTTACAACACATATGGACCATATCAAGTTCAACTCTGTCAGAAACTGATGCAAACCATAGGTCCTCTAACATCCAATGCTTGTCAGTTAAGAAGAGAAATGTGTGAGCTTCGTGAATGAGCAGGTACTTTGAGCTGAAAAGTGACTAACCTTACCTGAAAAGAAATTTTGCTTGTAGGAAGACACAGATCATGGGATTTAACTCCATTTCTGAAGGGAAACACACAGCACAGTTCACAACCATGAAACACACTCTGCTTTAGAGTAATATGCACGGTCTTTCTTTCTAGAATCTCTAAAACAGAAGGAAACATGAGTGTGCTCAGACCAAAAGAACTGTGTTTCCCACACATTTGGACCATATCTAGTTCAACTCTGCTTCTGAAACTTTTACAAACCACAATTCCTCTAACCTCCAATATTTTCAGTTAAGACTGACAAACGTGTGAGCTGTTTGAACGATGTAGCTCCTTTGAGGTGAAAAGTGACTGCGTTTACATGAAACGAATTATTGCCTGTAGGAAAAGACAGACCCTGGTATTTAACTCCATTTCTGATGGGCAACCCACAGCCCAGTTCTCATCCATGAAACACACTCTGCTTTAGAGCAAGAAGCACACTCTTGCTTTCTAGAGTCTCTAATACAGCAGGAACCATGATGTTCTCAGAACAAAAGAACTCTGTGCTCTACACAAATGGACATTATCTACTTCAACTCTGCTTCTGAAACAGATACAATCCACAGGTCCTCGAACATCCAATGGTTTTCAGTTAAGAGGGAGAAACGTGTGAGTTTTGAGAATGATGTAGCATCCTTTGACCTGAAAAGTGACTGTGTTTACCTGAAACGAAGTCTTGCTTGTAGGAAGACACAGAGCCTGGGATTTAACTCCATTTCTGAAGGGAAACACAAAGCACAGTTCTCATCCATGAAACACTCTCTGCTTTAGAGCAAGAAGCACGCTCTTGATTTCTAGTGTCTCTAATACGGCAGGAAACGTGAGTGTGCTGCGAACAAAGGAACGGTGTTTCCTACACATACGGACCATATCTAGTTCATCTCTTCTTCTTAAACTGATACAAACCACAGGTCCTCTATCATCCAATGCTTCTCAGTTCGAAAGAAATATGTGATCTTCGTGATGGATGCCGGTCCTTTGAGCTGAAAAGTGACTACCCTTATCTGAAACGAAGTATTGCTTGTAGGAAGACACAGAGCCTGGGATTTAATTCCATTTAGGAAGGGAAACACACAGCACAGTTCTCATCCATGAAACACAATGTGCTTTAGTGCAAGAACCAAACTCTTGCTTTCTAGAGTCTCTAATACAGCAAGAAAAGTGAGTGTGCTCTGAAAAAAGAACGAGGTATCCTACATATGCAGACCATACCTGGTTCAAATCTGCTTCTGAAAATGATACAAACCAATGGTCTTCTAACATCCCATGCTTGTCACTTAAGAGTGAAAAACGTGTGAGCTTTGTGAACGTTGTAGCTTCCTTTGAGCTGAAAATGACTGCGTTTACCTGAAATGTAGTCATGCTTGTAGGAAGACACTGAGCCTGGGATTTAACTCCATTTCGGAAGGGAAACACTCAGCAGAGTTCTCATACAGGAAACACACCATGATTTAGAGCAACAATCAAGCTCTTGCTTTCTAGAGTCTCTAATACAGTAGGAAACATGAGTGTGCTCAGAACAAAAGAACTGTGTTTCTTACATGTAAGGATCACATCTAGTTTAACTCTTCTTCTGAAACTGATACAAACCACATGTCCTCTAACATCCAATGCTTCTCAGTTCAGAAGAGAAATATGTGGTCTTCGTGATGGATGCCGCTCCTTGAGGCTGAAAAGTGACTGTGTTTACCTGAAACGAAGTCTTGCTTGTAGGAAGACACAGAACCTGGGATTTAACTCCGTGTCTGAAGGGAAACACACAGCATAGTTCTCATCCATGAAAACACTCTGCTTTAGAGCAAAAACCAAGCTCTTGCTTTCTAGAGTCTCTAATAATGCAGGAAAAGTGAGTGTGCTGAGAACAAAAAAACGGTGTTTCGTAAACATATGGAACATATCTAGATCAACACTGCTTCTAAAACTGATAAAAACCAACGGTCCTCTAACATCCAATGCTTTTCAATTAAGAGCGACAAACGTGTGAGCTTCATGAACGATGTAGCTTTGATTGAGCTGTAAAGTGACTGCGTTTACCTGAAACGTAGTCATGCTTGTAGGAAGACACTGAGCCTGGGATTTAACTCCATGTCTGAAGGGAAACACACAGCACAGTTCTCATCCATGAAACATACTCTGCTTTAGAGACAGAAGCATGCTCATGCTTTCTTGAGGATCTAAATGAGAAGTAAACATGAGTGTGCTCAGAACAAAAGAACTGTATTTCCTACATATTCGGACCATATCTAGTTCAACTCTGCTTCTGAAACAGATACAAACCACAGGTCATCTAACATCCAATGCTTTTCAGTTAAGAGCAAGAAACGTGTGAGCTTTCTGAATGATGTAGCTTCCTTTGAGCTGAAAAGTGACTGTGTTTACCTGAAACAAAGTCTTGCTTGTAGGAAGACACAGAGCCTGGGATTTAACTCCATTTCTGAATGGAAACACTCAGAACAGTTCTCATCCATGAAAAACACTCTACTTTGGAGCAAGAACCAAGCTCTTGCTTTCTAGAGTCTCTAATATGGCAGGAAAAGTGATGTGCTAAAAACAAAAGAACTGTGTGTCCTACACATATGGACCATATCGAGTCAAACTCTGCTTCTGAAAGTGATACAAACCACAGGTCCTCTAACATCCAATGCTTTTAAGGTAAGAGCAAGAAACGTGTGAGCTTTGTGAATGATGTAGCTTCCTTTGAGCTGAAAAGTGACTGTGTTTACCTGAAACGAAGTCTTGCTTATAGGAAGACACAGTGCCTGGGATTTAACTCCATTTCTGAAGAGAAACACAAAGCACAGTCCTCATCCATGAAACACACTCTGCTTTAGAGCAAGAAGCACGCTCTTGCTTTCTAGTGTCTCTAATACAGCAGGAAAGGTGAGTATGCTCCGAACAAAGGAATGGTGTTTCTTACACATAGGGATCATATATACTTCAACTCTGCTTCTAAAACTGATACAAACCACTGGTCCTCTAACATCCCATGCTTGTCACTTAAGAGCGAGAAACAAATGAGCTTTGTGAATGATATAGCTTCATTTGAGCTATAAAGTGTCTGTGTTTACCTGAAACGATTTTTTGCTTGTAGGAAGACACAGAGCTTGGGATTTAACTCCATTTCTGAAGGAAACGCACAGCACATTTCTCATCCATGAAACACACTCTGCTTTTGAGCAAGAAGCACACTCTTGCTTTCTAGAGTCTCTAATACAGCAGGAAACGCCATATGCTCAGAACAAAAGAACTGTGTGTCCTACATATATGGACCATATCTAGTTCAACTCTGTTTCTGAAAGTGATACAAACCACAGGTCCTCTAACATCCAATGATTTTCAATTAAGAGAGACAAACGTGTGAGCTTCGTGAAAGATGTAGCTCCTTTGATCTGAAGAGTGACTGCGTTTACATGAAAGGAATGCTTGCTTGTAGTTAGACACAGAGCCTGGGATTGAACTCCATTTCTGAAGGGAAACTCCCAGCACACTTCTCATCCATGAAACACACTCTGCTTTAGAGCAAGAAGCACGCTCTTGCTTTCTAGAGGCTCTAATACAGAGGGAAACGTGAGTGTGCTCAGAGCAAAAGAATGGTGTTTCCCAAACATACGAACCATAACTAGTTCAAATCTGTCTGAAACTGATACAAACAATAGGTCCTCTAACATCCAATGCTTGTCCGTGAAGAACAGAAATGTGTGAGAGTCGTGAACAATGCAGGTCCTTTGAGCTGAAAAGTGACTACACTTACCTGAAAAGAGTTTTTGCTTGTAGGACGACACAGAGCCTGGGATTTAACTCCATTTCTGAAGGGAAACACACAGCACAGTTCTGATCCATGAAACATTTTCTGCTTTAGAGTAAGAAGCATGGTCTTGCTTTATAGAGTTTCTTAAACAGAAGGAAACATGAGTGTGCTCAGACCAAAAGAACTGTGTTTCCCACATATTCGGACCATATCTAGTTCAACTCTACTTCTGAAACTGATACAAACCAAAGGTCCTCTAAATTGCAATGGTTTTCAGTTAAGTGCGACAACCTGGTGAGCTGTGTGAACGATGTAGCTCCTTTGATCTGAAAAGTCACTGCGTTTACATGAAACGAATTATTGCCTGTAGGAAGACACAGAGCCTGGGATTGCACTCCATTTCTGAAGGGAAACTCCCAGCACACTTCTCATCCATGAAACACACTCTGCTTTAGAGCAAGAAGCACGCTCTTGCTTTCTAGAGGCTCTAATACAGAGGGAAACGTGAGTGTGCTCAGAGCAAAAGAATGGTGTTTCCCAAACATACGAACCATAACTAGTTCAATTCTGTCTGAAACTGATACAAACAATAGGTCCTCTAACATCCAATGCTTGTCCGTTAAGAACAGAAATGTGTGAGATTCGTGAACGATGCAGGTCCTTTGAGCTGAAAAGTGACTACACTTACCTGAAAAGAGATTTTGCTTGTAGGACGACACAGAGCGTGGGATTTAACTCCATTTCTGAAGGGAAACACACAGCACAGTTCGCATCCATGAAACACTTTCTGCTTTTGAGTTAGAAGCACAGTCTTGCTTTATAGAGTCTCTAAAACAGAAGGAAACATGGGTGTGCTCAGAACAAAAGTACTTTTTTTCCCACACATTCCGACCATATCTAGTTCAACTCTTCTTCTGAAACTGACACAAACCACAGGTGCTCTAACCTCCAATGGTTTTCATTTAAGAGCGACAAACGTGTGAGCTTCGTGAACGATGTAGCTCCTTTGAGATGAAAAGTGACTGTGTTTATATGAAACGAAGTCTTGCTTGTAGGAAGACACAGAGCCTGGGATTTAACTCCATTTCTGAAGGGAAACACAAAGCACAGTTCACATCCATGAAACACTCTCTGCTTTAGAGCAAGAAGCACGCTCTTGATTTCTAGTTTCTCTAATACAGCAGGAAACGTGAGTGTGCTCCGAACAAAAGAACGGTGTTTCCTACACATACGGACCATATCTAGTTCATCTCTTCTTCTGAAACTGATACAAACCACAGGTCCTCTAACATCCAATGCTTCTCAGTTCAGAAGAGAAATATGTGGTCTTCGTGATGGATGCCGCTCCTTTGAGCTGAAAAGTGACTACCCTTACCTGAAAAGAAGTATTGCTTGTAGGAAGACACAGAGCCTGGGATTTAACTCCATTTCGGAAGGTAAACACACAGCACAGTTCTCATCCATGAAACACAATGTGCTTTAGAGCAAGAACCAAGCTCTTGCTTTCTAGAGTATCAAATACAGCAGGAAACGTGAGAGTGCTCTGAAAAAAGAACGGTGTATCCTACATATGCAGACCAAAACTAGTTCAACTCTGCTTCTGAAACTGATACAAACCACAGGTCCTCTAACATCCAATGATTTTCAATTAAGAGAGACAAACGTGTGAGCTTCGTGAAAGATGTAGCTCCTTTGATCTGAAGAGTGACTGCGTTTACATGAAAGGAATGCTTGCTTGTAGTTAGACACAGAGCCTGGGATTGAACTCCATTTCTGAAGGGAAACTCCCAGCACACTTCTCATCCATGAAACACACTCTGCTTTAGAGCAAGAAGCACGCTCTTGCTTTCTAGAGGCTCTAATACAGAGGGAAACGTGAGTGTGCTCAGAGCAAAAGAATGGTGTTTCCCAAACATACGAACCATAACTAGTTCAAATCTGTCTGAAACTGATACAAACAATAGGTCCTCTAACATCCAATGCTTGTCCGTTAAGAACAGAAATGTGTGAGATTCGTGAACGATGCAGGTCCTTTGAGCTGAAAAGTGACTACACTTACCTGAAAAGAGTTTTTGCTTGTAGGACGACACAGAGCCTGGGATTTAACTCCATTTCTGAAGGGAAACACACAGCTCAGTTCGCATCCATGAAACACTTTCTGCTTTTGAGTTAGAAGCACAGTCTTGCTTTATAGAGTCTCTAAAACAGAAGGAAACATGGGTGTGCTCAGAACAAAAGAACTTTTTTTCCCACACATTCAGACCATATCTAGTTCAACTCTTCTTCTGAAACTGACACAAACCACAGGTGCTCTAACCTCCAATGATTTTCAGTTAAGAGCGACAAACGTGTGAGCTTTGTGAACGATGTAGCTCCTTTGAGATGAAAAGTGACTGCGTTTACATGAAACGAATTATTGCCTGTAGGAAGACACAGAGCCTGGGATTTAACTCCATTTCTGATGGGAAACATACAGCACAGTTCTCATCCATGAAAAACACTCTGTTTTAGAGCAAGATCCAAGCTCTTGCTTTCTAGATTCTCTAATACTGCAGGAAAAGTGAGTGTGCTCAGAACAAAAGAACAGTGTTTCCTAAAAATATGGAACATATCCTGTTCAACTCTGCTTCTGAAACTGATAAAAACCACAGGTCCTCTGACATCCAAAGCTTTTCAATTAAGAGCGACAAACGTGTGAGCTTCGTGAACCATGAAGCTACCTTTGAGCTGAAAAGTGACTGTGTTTACCTGAAACGAATTCGTGCTTGTAGGAAGACACAGAACCTGGGATTTAACTCCATTTCTGAAGGGAAACACAAAGCACAGTTCTCATCCATGAAACACACTCTGCTTTAGAGCAAGAAGCACGCTCTTGCTTTCTAGTGTCTCTAATACAGCAGGAAACGTTAGTGTGCTCCGAAAAAGGAACGGTGTTTCTTACACATAGGGAACATATATACTTCAACTCTGCCTCAAAAACTGATACAAACCACAGGTCCTCTAACATCCCATGCTTGTCACTTAAGAGCCAGAAACATGTGAGCTTTGTGAATGATGCAGGTCCTTTGAGCTGAAAAGTGACTACCATTACCTGAAAAGAAACTTTGCTTGTAGGAAGACACAGAGCATGGGATTTAACTCCATTTCTGAAGGGAAACTCCCAGTACACTTCTCATCCATGAAACACACTCTGCTTTAGAGCAAGAAGCACGCTCTTGCTTTCTAGAGGCTCTAATACAGAGGGAAACGTGAGTGTGCTCAGAGCAAAAGAATGGTGTTTCCCAAACATACGAACCATAACTAGTTCAATTCTGTCTGAAACTGATACAAACAATAGGTCCTCTAACATCCAATGCTTGTCCGTTAAGAACAGAAATGTGTGAGATTCGTGAACAATGCAGGTCCTTTGAGCTGAAAAGTGACTACACTTACCTGAAAAGAGATTTTGCTTGTAGGACGACACAGAGCGTGGGATTTAACTCCATTTCTGAAGGGAAACACACAGCACAGTTCGCATCCATGAAACACTTTCTGCTTTTGAGTTAGAAGCACAGTCTTGCTTTATAGAGTCTCTAAAACAGAAGGAAACATGGGTGTGCTCAGAACAAAAGTACTTTTTTTCCCACACATTCCGACCATATCTAGTTCAACTCTTCTTCTGAAACTGACACAAACCACAGGTGCTCTAACCTCCAATGGTTTTCATTTAAGAGCGACAAACGTGTGAGCTTCGTGAACGATGTAGCTCCTTTGAGATGAAAAGTGACTGTGTTTATATGAAACGAAGTCTTGCTTGTAGGAAGACACAGAGCCTGGGATTTAACTCCATTTCTGAAGGGAAACACAAAGCACAGTTCACATCCATGAAACACTCTCTGCTTTAGAGCAAGAAGCACGCTCTTGATTTCTAGTTTCTCTAATACAGCAGGAAACGTGAGTGTGCTCCGAACAAAAGAACGGTGTTTCCTACACATACGGACCATATCTAGTTCATCTCTTCTTCTGAAACTGATACAAACCACAGGTCCTCTAACATCCAATGCTTCTCAGTTCAGAAGAGAAATATGTGGTCTTCGTGATGGATGCCGCTCCTTTGAGCTGAAAAGTGACTACCCTTACCTGAAAAGAAGTATTGCTTGTAGGAAGACACAGAGCCTGGGATTTAACTCCATTTCGGAAGGTAAACACACAGCACAGTTCTCATCCATGAAACACAATGTGCTTTAGAGCAAGAACCAAGCTCTTGCTTTCTAGAGTATCAAATACAGCAGGAAACGTGAGAGTGCTCTGAAAAAAGAACGGTGTATCCTACATATGCAGACCAAAACTAGTTCAACTCTGCTTCTGAAACTGATACAAACCACAGGTCCTCTAACATCCAATGATTTTCAATTAAGAGAGACAAACGTGTGAGCTTCGTGAAAGATGTAGCTCCTTTGATCTGAAGAGTGACTGCGTTTACATGAAAGGAATGCTTGCTTGTAGTTAGACACAGAGCCTGGGATTGAACTCCATTTCTGAAGGGAAACTCCCAGCACACTTCTCATCCATGAAACACACTCTGCTTTAGAGCAAGAAGCACGCTCTTGCTTTCTAGAGGCTCTAATACAGAGGGAAACGTGAGTGTGCTCAGAGCAAAAGAATGGTGTTTCCCAAACATACGAACCATAACTAGTTCAAATCTGTCTGAAACTGATACAAACAATAGGTCCTCTAACATCCAATGCTTGTCCGTTAAGAACAGAAATGTGTGAGATTCGTGAACGATGCAGGTCCTTTGAGCTGAAAAGTGACTACACTTACCTGAAAAGAGTTTTTGCTTGTAGGACGACACAGAGCCTGGGATTTAACTCCATTTCTGAAGGGAAACACACAGCTCAGTTCGCATCCATGAAACACTTTCTGCTTTTGAGTTAGAAGCACAGTCTTGCTTTATAGAGTCTCTAAAACAGAAGGAAACATGGGTGTGCTCAGAACAAAAGAACTTTTTTTCCCACACATTCAGACCATATCTAGTTCAACTCTTCTTCTGAAACTGACACAAACCACAGGTGCTCTAACCTCCAATGATTTTCAGTTAAGAGCGACAAACGTGTGAGCTTTGTGAACGATGTAGCTCCTTTGAGATGAAAAGTGACTGCGTTTACATGAAACGAATTATTGCCTGTAGGAAGACACAGAGCCTGGGATTTAACTCCATTTCTGATGGGAAACATACAGCACAGTTCTCATCCATGAAAAACACTCTGTTTTAGAGCAAGATCCAAGCTCTTGCTTTCTAGATTCTCTAATACTGCAGGAAAAGTGAGTGTGCTCAGAACAAAAGAACAGTGTTTCCTAAAAATATGGAACATATCCTGTTCAACTCTGCTTCTGAAACTGATAAAAACCACAGGTCCTCTGACATCCAAAGCTTTTCAATTAAGAGCGACAAACGTGTGAGCTTCGTGAACCATGAAGCTACCTTTGAGCTGAAAAGTGACTGTGTTTACCTGAAACGAATTCGTGCTTGTAGGAAGACACAGAACCTGGGATGTAACTCCATTTCTGAAGGGAAACACAAAGCACAGTTCTCATCCATGAAACACACTCTGCTTTAGAGCAAGAAGCACGCTCTTGCTTTCTAGTGTCTCTAATACAGCAGGAAACGTTAGTGTGCTCCGAAAAAGGAACGGTGTTTCTTACACATAGGGAACATATATACTTCAACTCTGCCTCAAAAACTGATACAAACCACAGGTCCTCTAACATCCCATGCTTGTCACTTAAGAGCCAGAAACATGTGAGCTTTGTGAATGATGCAGGTCCTTTGAGCTGAAAAGTGACTACCATTACCTGAAAAGAAACTTTGCTTGTAGGAAGACACAGAGCATGGGATTTAACTCCATTTCTGAAGGGAAACTCCCAGTACACTTCTCATCCATGAAACACACTCTGCTTTAGAGCAAGAAGCACGCTCTTGCTTTCTAGAGGCTCTAATACAGAGGGAAACGTGAGTGTGCTCAGAGCAAAAGAATGGTGTTTCCCAAACATACGAACCATAACTAGTTCAATTCTGTCTGAAACTGATACAAACAATAGGTCCTCTAACATCCAATGCTTGTCCGTTAAGAACAGAAATGTGTGAGATTCGTGAACGATGCAGGTCCTTTGAGCTGAAAAGTGACTACACTTACCTGAAAAGAGATTTTGCTTGTAGGACGACACAGAGCGTGGGATTTAACTCCATTTCTGAAGGGAAACACACAGCACAGTTCGCATCCATGAAACACTTTCTGCTTTTGAGTTAGAAGCACAGTCTTGCTTTATAGAGTCTCTAAAACAGAAGGAAACATGGGTGTGCTCAGAACAAAAGTACTTTTTTTCCCACACATTCCGACCATATCTAGTTCAACTCTTCTTCTGAAACTGACACAAACCACAGGTGCTCTAACCTCCAATGGTTTTCATTTAAGAGCGACAAACGTGTGAGCTTCGTGAACGATGTAGCTCCTTTGAGATGAAAAGTGACTGTGTTTATATGAAACGAAGTCTTGCTTGTAGGAAGACACAGAGCCTGGGATTTAACTCCATTTCTGAAGGGAAACACAAAGCACAGTTCACATCCATGAAACACTCTCTGCTTTAGAGCAAGAAGCACGCTCTTGATTTCTAGTTTCTCTAATACAGCAGGAAACGTGAGTGTGCTCCGAACAAAAGAACGGTGTTTCCTACACATACGGACCATATCTAGTTCATCTCTTCTTCTGAAACTGATACAAACCACAGGTCCTCTAACATCCAATGCTTCTCAGTTCAGAAGAGAAATATGTGGTCTTCGTGATGGATGCCGCTCCTTTGAGCTGAAAAGTGACTACCCTTACCTGAAAAGAAGTATTGCTTGTAGGAAGACACAGAGCCTGGGATTTAACTCCATTTCGGAAGGTAAACACACAGCACAGTTCTCATCCATGAAACACAATGTGCTTTAGAGCAAGAACCAAGCTCTTGCTTTCTAGAGTATCAAATACAGCAGGAAACGTGAGAGTGCTCTGAAAAAAGAACGGTGTATCCTACATATGCAGACCAAAACTAGTTCAACTCTGCTTCTGAAACTGATACAAACCACAGGTCCTCTAACATCCAATGATTTTCAATTAAGAGAGACAAACGTGTGAGCTTCGTGAAAGATGTAGCTCCTTTGATCTGAAGAGTGACTGCGTTTACATGAAAGGAATGCTTGCTTGTAGTTAGACACAGAGCCTGGGATTGAACTCCATTTCTGAAGGGAAACTCCCAGCACACTTCTCATCCATGAAACACACTCTGCTTTAGAGCAAGAAGCATGCTCTTGCTTTCTAGAGGCTCTAATACAGAGGGAAACGTGAGTGTGCTCAGAGCAAAAGAATGGTGTTTCCCAAACATACGAACCATAACTAGTTCAAATCTGTCTGAAACTGATACAAACAATAGGTCCTCTAACATCCAATGCTTGTCCGTTAAGAACAGAAATGTGTGAGATTCGTGAACGATGCAGGTCCTTTGAGCTGAAAAGTGACTACACTTACCTGAAAAGAGTTTTTGCTTGTAGGACGACACAGAGCCTGGGATTTAACTCCATTTCTGAAGGGAAACACACAGCTCAGTTCGCATCCATGAAACACTTTCTGCTTTTGAGTTAGAAGCACAGTCTTGCTTTATAGAGTCTCTAAAACAGAAGGAAACATGGGTGTGCTCAGAACAAAAGAACTTTTTTTCCCACACATTCAGACCATATCTAGTTCAACTCTTCTTCTGAAACTGACACAAACCACAGGTGCTCTAACCTCCAATGATTTTCAGTTAAGAGCGACAAACGTGTGAGCTTTGTGAACGATGTAGCTCCTTTGAGATGAAAAGTGACTGCGTTTACATGAAACGAATTATTGCCTGTAGGAAGACACAGAGCCTGGGATTTAACTCCATTTCTGATGGGAAACATACGGCACAGTTCTCATCCATGAAAAACACTCTGTTTTAGAGCAAGATCCAAGCTCTTGCTTTCTAGATTCTCTAATACTGCAGGAAAAGTGAGTGTGCTCAGAACAAAAGAACAGTGTTTCCTAAAAATATGGAACATATCCTGTTCAACTCTGCTTCTGAAACTGATAAAAACCACAGGTCCTCTGACATCCAAAGCTTTTCAATTAAGAGCGACAAACGTGTGAGCTTCGTGAACCATGAAGCTACCTTTGAGCTGAAAAGTGACTGTGTTTACCTGAAACGAATTCGTGCTTGTAGGAAGACACAGAACCTGGGATTTAACTCCATTTCTGAAGGGAAACACAAAGCACAGTTCTCATCCATGAAACACACTCTGCTTTAGAGCAAGAAGCACGCTCTTGCTTTCTAGTGTCTCTAATACAGCAGGAAACGTTAGTGTGCTCCGAAAAAGGAACGGTGTTTCTTACACATAGGGAACATATATACTTCAACTCTGCCTCAAAAACTGATACAAACCACAGGTCCTCTAACATCCCATGCTTGTCACTTAAGAGCCAGAAACATGTGAGCTTTGTGAATGATGCAGGTCCTTTGAGCTGAAAAGTGACTACCATTACCTGAAAAGAAACTTTGCTTGTAGGAAGACACAGAGCATGGGATTTAACTCCATTTCTGAAGGGAAACTCCCAGTACACTTCTCATCCATGAAACACACTCTGCTTTAGAGCAAGAAGCACGCTCTTGCTTTCTAGAGGCTCTAATACAGAGGGAAACGTGAGTGTGCTCAGAGCAAAAGAATGGTGTTTCCCAAACATACGAACCATAACTAGTTCAAATCTGTCTGAAACTGATACAAACAATAGGTCCTCTAACATCCAATGCTTGTCCGTTAAGAACAGAAATGTGTGAGATTCGTGAACGATGCAGGTCCTTTGAGCTGAAAAGTGACTACACTTACCTGAAAAGAGATTTTGCTTGTAGGACGACACAGAGCGTGGGATTTAACTCCATTTCTGAAGGGAAACACACAGCACAGTTCGCATCCATGAAACACTTTCTGCTTTTGAGTTAGAAGCACAGTCTTGCTTTATAGAGTCTCTAAAACAGAAGGAAACATGGGTGTGCTCAGAACAAAAGTACTTTTTTTCCCACACATTCCGACCATATCTAGTTCAACTCTTCTTCTGAAACTGACACAAACCACAGGTGCTCTAACCTCCAATGGTTTTCATTTAAGAGCGACAAACGTGTGAGCTTCGTGAACGATGTAGCTCCTTTGAGATGAAAAGTGACTGTGTTTATATGAAACGAAGTCTTGCTTGTAGGAAGACACAGAGCCTGGGATTTAACTCCATTTCTGAAGGGAAACACAAAGCACAGTTCACATCCATGAAACACTCTCTGCTTTAGAGCAAGAAGCACGCTCTTGATTTCTAGTTTCTCTAATACAGCAGGAAACGTGAGTGTGCTCCGAACAAAAGAACGGTGTTTCCTACACATACGGACCATATCTAGTTCATCTCTTCTTCTGAAACTGATACAAACCACAGGTCCTCTAACATCCAATGCTTCTCAGTTCAGAAGAGAAATATGTGGTCTTCGTGATGGATGCCGCTCCTTTGAGCTGAAAAGTGACTACCCTTACCTGAAAAGAAGTATTGCTTGTAGGAAGACACAGAGCCTGGGATTTAACTCCATTTCGGAAGGTAAACACACAGCACAGTTCTCATCCATGAAACACAATGTGCTTTAGAGCAAGAACCAAGCTCTTGCTTTCTAGAGTATCAAATACAGCAGGAAACGTGAGAGTGCTCTGAAAAAAGAACGGTGTATCCTACATATGCAGACCAAAACTAGTTCAACTCTGCTTCTGAAACTGATACAAACCACAGGTCCTCTAACATCCAATGATTTTCAATTAAGAGAGACAAACGTGTGAGCTTCGTGAAAGATGTAGCTCCTTTGATCTGAAGAGTGACTGCGTTTACATGAAAGGAATGCTTGCTTGTAGTTAGACACAGAGCCTGGGATTGAACTCCATTTCTGAAGGGAAACTCCCAGCACACTTCTCATCCATGAAACACACTCTGCTTTAGAGCAAGAAGCATGCTCTTGCTTTCTAGAGGCTCTAATACAGAGGGAAACGTGAGTGTGCTCAGAGCAAAAGAATGGTGTTTCCCAAACATACGAACCATAACTAGTTCAAATCTGTCTGAAACTGATACAAACAATAGGTCCTCTAACATCCAATGCTTGTCCGTTAAGAACAGAAATGTGTGAGATTCGTGAACGATGCAGGTCCTTTGAGCTGAAAAGTGACTACACTTACCTGAAAAGAGTTTTTGCTTGTAGGACGACACAGAGCCTGGGATTTAACTCCATTTCTGAAGGGAAACACACAGCTCAGTTCGCATCCATGAAACACTTTCTGCTTTTGAGTTAGAAGCACAGTCTTGCTTTATAGAGTCTCTAAAACAGAAGGAAACATGGGTGTGCTCAGAACAAAAGAACTTTTTTTCCCACACATTCAGACCATATCTAGTTCAACTCTTCTTCTGAAACTGACACAAACCACAGGTGCTCTAACCTCCAATGATTTTCAGTTAAGAGCGACAAACGTGTGAGCTTTGTGAACGATGTAGCTCCTTTGAGATGAAAAGTGACTGCGTTTACATGAAACGAATTATTGCCTGTAGGAAGACACAGAGCCTGGGATTTAACTCCATTTCTGATGGGAAACATACGGCACAGTTCTCATCCATGAAAAACACTCTGTTTTAGAGCAAGATCCAAGCTCTTGCTTTCTAGATTCTCTAATACTGCAGGAAAAGTGAGTGTGCTCAGAACAAAAGAACAGTGTTTCCTAAAAATATGGAACATATCCTGTTCAACTCTGCTTCTGAAACTGATAAAAACCACAGGTCCTCTGACATCCAAAGCTTTTCAATTAAGAGCGACAAACGTGTGAGCTTCGTGAACCATGAAGCTACCTTTGAGCTGAAAAGTGACTGTGTTTACCTGAAACGAATTCGTGCTTGTAGGAAGACACAGAACCTGGGATTTAACTCCATTTCTGAAGGGAAACACAAAGCACAGTTCTCATCCATGAAACACACTCTGCTTTAGAGCAAGAAGCACGCTCTTGCTTTCTAGTGTCTCTAATACAGCAGGAAACGTTAGTGTGCTCCGAAAAAGGAACGGTGTTTCTTACACATAGGGAACATATATACTTCAACTCTGCCTCAAAAACTGATACAAACCACAGGTCCTCTAACATCCCATGCTTGTCACTTAAGAGCCAGAAACATGTGAGCTTTGTGAATGATGCAGGTCCTTTGAGCTGAAAAGTGACTACCATTACCTGAAAAGAAACTTTGCTTGTAGGAAGACACAGAGCATGGGATTTAACTCCATTTCTGAAGGGAAACTCCCAGTACACTTCTCATCCATGAAACACACTCTGCTTTAGAGCAAGAAGCACGCTCTTGCTTTCTAGAGGCTCTAATACAGAGGGAAACGTGAGTGTGCTCAGAGCAAAAGAATGGTGTTTCCCAAACATACGAACCATAACTAGTTCAATTCTGTCTGAAACTGATACAAACAATAGGTCCTCTAACATCCAATGCTTGTCCGTTAAGAACAGAAATGTGTGAGATTCGTGAACGATGCAGGTCCTTTGAGCTGAAAAGTGACTACACTTACCTGAAAAGAGATTTTGCTTGTAGGACGACACAGAGCGTGGGATTTAACTCCATTTCTGAAGGGAAACACACAGCACAGTTCGCATCCATGAAACACTTTCTGCTTTTGAGTTAGAAGCACAGTCTTGCTTTATAGAGTCTCTAAAACAGAAGGAAACATGGGTGTGCTCAGAACAAAAGTACTTTTTTTCCCACACATTCCGACCATATCTAGTTCAACTCTTCTTCTGAAACTGACACAAACCACAGGTGCTCTAACCTCCAATGGTTTTCATTTAAGAGCGACAAACGTGTGAGCTTCGTGAACGATGTAGCTCCTTTGAGATGAAAAGTGACTGTGTTTATATGAAACGAAGTCTTGCTTGTAGGAAGACACAGAGCCTGGGATTTAACTCCATTTCTGAAGGGAAACACAAAGCACAGTTCACATCCATGAAACACTCTCTGCTTTAGAGCAAGAAGCACGCTCTTGATTTCTAGTTTCTCTAATACAGCAGGAAACGTGAGTGTGCTCCGAACAAAAGAACGGTGTTTCCTACACATACGGACCATATCTAGTTCATCTCTTCTTCTGAAACTGATACAAACCACAGGTCCTCTAACATCCAATGCTTCTCAGTTCAGAAGAGAAATATGTGGTCTTCGTGATGGATGCCGCTCCTTTGAGCTGAAAAGTGACTACCCTTACCTGAAAAGAAGTATTGCTTGTAGGAAGACACAGAGCCTGGGATTTAACTCCATTTCGGAAGGTAAACACACAGCACAGTTCTCATCCATGAAACACAATGTGCTTTAGAGCAAGAACCAAGCTCTTGCTTTCTAGAGTATCAAATACAGCAGGAAACGTGAGAGTGCTCTGAAAAAAGAACGGTGTATCCTACATATGCAGACCAAAACTAGTTCAACTCTGCTTCTGAAACTGATACAAACCACAGGTCCTCTAACATCCAATGATTTTCAATTAAGAGAGACAAACGTGTGAGCTTCGTGAAAGATGTAGCTCCTTTGATCTGAAGAGTGACTGCGTTTACATGAAAGGAATGCTTGCTTGTAGTTAGACACAGAGCCTGGGATTGAACTCCATTTCTGAAGGGAAACTCCCAGCACACTTCTCATCCATGAAACACACTCTGCTTTAGAGCAAGAAGCATGCTCTTGCTTTCTAGAGGCTCTAATACAGAGGGAAACGTGAGTGTGCTCAGAGCAAAAGAATGGTGTTTCCCAAACATACGAACCATAACTAGTTCAAATCTGTCTGAAACTGATACAAACAATAGGTCCTCTAACATCCAATGCTTGTCCGTTAAGAACAGAAATGTGTGAGATTCGTGAACGATGCAGGTCCTTTGAGCTGAAAAGTGACTACACTTACCTGAAAAGAGTTTTTGCTTGTAGGACGACACAGAGCCTGGGATTTAACTCCATTTCTGAAGGGAAACACACAGCTCAGTTCGCATCCATGAAACACTTTCTGCTTTTGAGTTAGAAGCACAGTCTTGCTTTATAGAGTCTCTAAAACAGAAGGAAACATGGGTGTGCTCAGAACAAAAGAACTTTTTTTCCCACACATTCAGACCATATCTAGTTCAACTCTTCTTCTGAAACTGACACAAACCACAGGTGCTCTAACCTCCAATGATTTTCAGTTAAGAGCGACAAACGTGTGAGCTTTGTGAACGATGTAGCTCCTTTGAGATGAAAAGTGACTGCGTTTACATGAAACGAATTATTGCCTGTAGGAAGACACAGAGCCTGGGATTTAACTCCATTTCTGATGGGAAACATACGGCACAGTTCTCATCCATGAAAAACACTCTGTTTTAGAGCAAGATCCAAGCTCTTGCTTTCTAGATTCTCTAATACTGCAGGAAAAGTGAGTGTGCTCAGAACAAAAGAACAGTGTTTCCTAAAAATATGGAACATATCCTGTTCAACTCTGCTTCTGAAACTGATAAAAACCACAGGTCCTCTGACATCCAAAGCTTTTCAATTAAGAGCGACAAACGTGTGAGCTTCGTGAACCATGAAGCTACCTTTGAGCTGAAAAGTGACTGTGTTTACCTGAAACGAATTCGTGCTTGTAGGAAGACACAGAACCTGGGATTTAACTCCATTTCTGAAGGGAAACACAAAGCACAGTTCTCATCCATGAAACACACTCTGCTTTAGAGCAAGAAGCACGCTCTTGCTTTCTAGTGTCTCTAATACAGCAGGAAACGTTAGTGTGCTCCGAAAAAGGAACGGTGTTTCTTACACATAGGGAACATATATACTTCAACTCTGCCTCAAAAACTGATACAAACCACAGGTCCTCTAACATCCCATGCTTGTCACTTAAGAGCCAGAAACATGTGAGCTTTGTGAATGATGCAGGTCCTTTGAGCTGAAAAGTGACTACCATTACCTGAAAAGAAACTTTGCTTGTAGGAAGACACAGAGCATGGGATTTAACTCCATTTCTGAAGGGAAACTCCCAGTACACTTCTCATCCATGAAACACACTCTGCTTTAGAGCAAGAAGCACGCTCTTGCTTTCTAGAGGCTCTAATACAGAGGGAAACGTGAGTGTGCTCAGAGCAAAAGAATGGTGTTTCCCAAACATACGAACCATAACTAGTTCAAATCTGTCTGAAACTGATACAAACAATAGGTCCTCTAACATCCAATGCTTGTCCGTTAAGAACAGAAATGTGTGAGATTCGTGAACGATGCAGGTCCTTTGAGCTGAAAAGTGACTACACTTACCTGAAAAGAGATTTTGCTTGTAGGACGACACAGAGCGTGGGATTTAACTCCATTTCTGAAGGGAAACACACAGCACAGTTCGCATCCATGAAACACTTTCTGCTTTTGAGTTAGAAGCACAGTCTTGCTTTATAGAGTCTCTAAAACAGAAGGAAACATGGGTGTGCTCAGAACAAAAGTACTTTTTTTCCCACACATTCCGACCATATCTAGTTCAACTCTTCTTCTGAAACTGACACAAACCACAGGTGCTCTAACCTCCAATGGTTTTCATTTAAGAGCGACAAACGTGTGAGCTTCGTGAACGATGTAGCTCCTTTGAGATGAAAAGTGACTGTGTTTATATGAAACGAAGTCTTGCTTGTAGGAAGACACAGAGCCTGGGATTTAACTCCATTTCTGAAGGGAAACACAAAGCACAGTTCACATCCATGAAACACTCTCTGCTTTAGAGCAAGAAGCACGCTCTTGATTTCTAGTTTCTCTAATACAGCAGGAAACGTGAGTGTGCTCCGAACAAAAGAACGGTGTTTCCTACACATACGGACCATATCTAGTTCATCTCTTCTTCTGAAACTGATACAAACCACAGGTCCTCTAACATCCAATGCTTCTCAGTTCAGAAGAGAAATATGTGGTCTTCGTGATGGATGCCGCTCCTTTGAGCTGAAAAGTGACTACCCTTACCTGAAAAGAAGTATTGCTTGTAGGAAGACACAGAGCCTGGGATTTAACTCCATTTCGGAAGGTAAACACACAGCACAGTTCTCATCCATGAAACACAATGTGCTTTAGAGCAAGAACCAAGCTCTTGCTTTCTAGAGTATCAAATACAGCAGGAAACGTGAGAGTGCTCTGAAAAAAGAACGGTGTATCCTACATATGCAGACCAAAACTAGTTCAACTCTGCTTCTGAAACTGATACAAACCACAGGTCCTCTAACATCCAATGATTTTCAATTAAGAGAGACAAACGTGTGAGCTTCGTGAAAGATGTAGCTCCTTTGATCTGAAGAGTGACTGCGTTTACATGAAAGGAATGCTTGCTTGTAGTTAGACACAGAGCCTGGGATTGAACTCCATTTCTGAAGGGAAACTCCCAGCACACTTCTCATCCATGAAACACACTCTGCTTTAGAGCAAGAAGCACGCTCTTGCTTTCTAGAGGCTCTAATACAGAGGGAAACGTGAGTGTGCTCAGAGCAAAAGAATGGTGTTTCCCAAACATACGAACCATAACTAGTTCAACTCTGTCTGAAACTGATACAAACCACAGGTGCTCTAACATCCCATGCTTGTCACTGCAGAGCGAGAAACATGTGAGCTTTGTGAACCATGTAGCTTCCTTTGATCTGAATATTGACTGCCATTACATGAAACGAACTCATGCTTGTAGGAAGACACAGAGCATGGGATTTAACTCCATTTCGGAAGGGAAACACACAGCACAGTTCTCATCCATGAAAAACACTCTGTTTTAGAGCAAGATCCAAGCTCTTGCTTTCTAGAGTCTCTAACCTGCAGGAAAAGTGAGTGTGCTCAGAACAAATGAACAGTGTTTCCTAAACATACGGAACATGTCTAGTTCAACTCTGCTTCTGAAACTGATAAAAACCACAGGTCCTCTGACATCCAATGCTCTTTAATTAAGAGCGACATACGTGTGAGCTTCGTGAACGATGAAGCTACCTTTGAGATGAAAAGTGACTGTGTTTACCTGAAACGAAGTCTTGCTTGTAGGAAGACACAGACCCTGGGATTTAACTCCATTTCTGAAGGGAAACACTAAGCACAGTTCTCATCCATGAAACACACTCTGCTTTAGAGCAAGAAACATGCTCTTGCTTTCTAGTGTCTCTAATACATCAGGAAACGTGAGTGTGCTCCAAACAAAGGAACGGTGTTTCTTACACATAGGGAACATATATACTTCAACTCTGCCTCTAAAACTGATACAAACCACAGGTCCTCTAACATCCCATGCTTGTCACTTAAGAGCGAGAAACAGGTGAGCTTTGTGAACGATGTAGCTTCCTTTGAGCTGAAAAGTGACTGTGTTTACCTGAAACGAAGTCTTTCTTGTAGGAGGCACAGAGCCTGGGATTGATCTCCATTTCTGAAGGGAAACTCCCAGCACAGTTCTCATCCATGAAACACACTCTGCTTTAGAGCAAGAAGCACGCTCTTGCTTTCTAGAGTCTCTAATACAGAGGGAAGCATGAGTGTGCTCAGAGCAAAAGAACGGTGTTTCCCACACATATGGACCATATCTAGTTCAACTCTGTCTGAAACTGATGCAAACAATAGGTCCTCTAACATCCAATGCTTCTCCGGTAAGAAGAGAAATTTGTGAGCTTCGTGAACGATGCAGTTCCTTTGAGCTGAAAAGTGACTACCCTTACCTGAAAAGAAATTTTGCTTGTAGGAAGACACAGAGCATGGGATATAACTCCATTTCTGAAGGGAAACACACAGCACAGTTCTGATCCATGAAAAATTTTCTGCTTTAGAGTAAGAAGCATGGTCTTGCTTTATAGAGTTTCTTAAACAGAAGGAAACATGAGTGTGCTCAGACCAAAAGAACTGTGTTTCCCACACATTTGGACCATATGTAGTTCAACTCTACTTCTGAAACTGATACAAACCAAAGGTCCTCTAAACTCCAATGGTTTTCAGTTAAGTGCGACAAACGGGTGAGCTGTGTGAACGATGTAGCTCCTTTGAGCTGAAAGGTCACTGCGTTTACATGATACGAATTATTGCTTGTAGGAAGACATAGAGCCTGGGATTTAACTTCCTTTCTGACGGGAAACACACAGCACAGATCTCATCCATGAAAAAAACTCTGATATAGAGCAAGAACCAAGCTCTTGCTTTCTAGAGTCTGTAATAGTGCATTAAAAGTGAGTGTGCTCATAACAAAAGAACAGTGTTTCCTAAATATACGGAACATGTCTAGTTCAACTCTGCTTCTGATACTTATACAAACCACTGGTCCTCTATCCTCCAATGGTTTTCAGTTAAGAGCGGCAAACGTGTGAGCTGCGTGAACGACGTAGCTCCTTTGAGCTGAAAAGTGACTGTGTTTACATGAAACGAATTATTGCCTGTAGGAAGACACAGAGCCTGGGATTTAACTCCATTTCTGACAGGAAACACACAGCACAGTTCTCATCCATGAATCACAGTGTGCTTTAGAGCAAGAACCAAGGACTTGCTTTCTACAGTCTCTAATACAGCAGGAAACGTGAGTGTGCACTGAAAAAAGAACAGTGTACCCTACATATGCAGACCATACTTAATTCAACTCTGCTTCTGAAACTGATACAAACCACAGGTCCTCTAACATCCAATGCTTTTCAGTTAAGAACAACAAACGTGTGAGCTTTGTGAACAATGTAGCTCCTTTGAACTGAAAAGTGTCTGTGTTTACGTGAAACGAATTCTTGCTTGTAGAAGACACAGAGCCTGGGATTTAACTCCATTTCTGATGGGAAACACACAGTACAATTCTCATCCATGAAAAACACTCTGCTATAGACCAAGAACCAAGCTCTTGCTTTCTAGTGTCTCTAATACAGCAGGAAACTTGAGTGTACTGAGAACAAAAGAACAGTGTTTTCTACACATACAGACCATATCTAGTTCAACTCTCCTTCTGAAGCTGATAAAAACTACCGGTCCTCTATCATCCAATGCTTTGCAATTAAGAGCGAACAACGTGTGAGCTGAGTGAACAATGTAGCTTCCTTTGAGCTGAAAAGAGACTGCGTTTACATGAAATGAATTCTTGCTTGTAGAAGACACAGAGCCTGGAATTTAACACCATTTCAGACAGGAAACACACAGCAAATTTCTCATCCATGAAAAACACTCTGCTTAGAGCAAGAACCAAGCTCTTGCTTTCTAGAGTCTCTAATATTGCAGGAAAAGTGAGTGTGCTCAGAACAAAAGAACAGCTTTTCCCAAACAAACGGAACATGTCTAGTTCAACTCTGCTTATGAACCTGATTAAAACCATAGGTCCTCTAACATCCAATGCTTGTCTGTTAAGAAGAGAATTGTGTGAGCTTCGTGAACGATGCAGGTCCTTTGAGCTGAAAAGTGACTACCCTTACCTAAAAATAAATTTTTCTTGTAGGAAGACACAGAGAGTGGGATTTAACTCCATTTCTAAAGGGAAACACAGAGCACAGTTCTCCTTCATGAAAAACACTCTGCTTTAGAACAAGAAGCATGCTCTTGCTTTCTATTGTCTCTAATATATCAGGAAACATGAGTGTGCTCTGAACAAAGGAACGGTGTTTCTTAATCATAGGGAACATATATAATTCAACTCTGCTTCTAAAACTGATACAGACCACAGGTCCTCTGACATCCCACGCTTGTCACTTAAGAGCGAGAAACATGTGAGCTTTGTGAAGGATGTAGATTCATTTGAGCTGAAAAGTGACTGGGTTTACCTGAAACGAAGTCTTGCTTGTAGGAAGACACAGACCCTGGGATTTAACTCCATTTTTGAAGGGAAACACAAAGCTCAGTTCTCATCCATGAAACACACTCTGCTTTAGAGCAAGAACCAAGCTCTTGCTTTCTAGAGTCTCTAATACTGCAGGAAATGTGAGTGTGCTCAGAACAAAAGAACGGTGGTTCCTAAACATACGGAACACATCTAGTTCAACTCTGATTCTGAAACTGATAAAAACCACAGGATCTCTAACATCAGATGCTTTTCAATTAGGAGTGACAAACGTGTGAGCTGCGTGAACGATGTAGCTTCCTTTGATCTGAAAAGTGACTGTGTTTACATGAAACGAAGTCTTGCTTGTAGGAAGACACAGACCCTGGGATTTAACTCCATTTCTGAAGGGAAACACAAAGCTCACTTCTCCTCCATGAAAAACACTCTGCTTTAGAGCAAGAAGCACGCTCTTGCTTTCTACTGTCTCTAATACAACAGGAAACGTGAGGGTGCTCCGAACAAAGGAACGGTGTTTCTTAAACATAGGGAACATATATACTTCAACTCTGCTTCTAAAACTGATACAAACCACAGGTCCTCTAAAATCCAATGCTTGTCCATTAAGAAGAGAAATGGGTGAGCTTCGTGAAGGATGCAGGTCTTTGAGGTGAAAAGTTACTAACCTTACCTAAAAAGAAATTTTGCTTGTAGGAAGACACGGAGCGTGGGATTTAACTCCATTTCGGAAGGGAAACACACAGCACAGTTCTCATCCATGAAAAATTCTCTGCTTTAGAGCAAGAACCAAGCTCTTGCTTTCTAGAGTCTCTAAAACTGCAGGAAAATTTAGTGTGCTTAGAACAAAAGAACAGTGTTTCCTAAACAAACAGAACATGTCTAGTTCAACTCTGCTTCTGAACCTGATAAAATCCACAGGTCCTCGAACATCCAATGCTTTTCAATTAAGAGCGACAAATGTGTGAGCTTCGTGAATGATGCAGGTCCTTTGAGCTGAAAATTGACTACCCTTACCTGAAATGAAATTTTGCTTGTAGGAAGATAGAGAGCGTGGGATTTAACTCCATTTCTGAAGGGAAACACACAGCACAGTTCTCATCTGTGAAACACTTTCTGCTTTAGAGTAAGAAGCACTGTCTTGCTTTCTAGATTCTCTAAAACAGAAGGAAACATGAGTTTGCTCAGACCAAAGAACTGTGTTTCCCACACATTCAGACCATGTCTAGTTCAACTCTGCTACTGAAACTTATACAAACCTCAGGTCCTCTAACCTCCAATGGTTTTCAGTTAAGAGCGACAAACGTGTGAACTGCGTGAAACGATGTAGCTCCTTTGAGCTGAAAAGTGACTGCGTTTACATGAAATGAATTATTGCCTGTAGGAAGACACAGGGCCTGTGATTTAACTCCATTTGTGACGGGGAACACACAGCACAGTTCTCATCCATGAAAAACACTCTGATATAGAGCAAGAACCAAGCTCTTGCTTTCTAGAATCTCTAATACTGCATGAAAAGTGAGTGTGCTCAGAACAAAAGAACCGTGTTTCCTAAACATAAGGAACATATCTAGTTCAACTCTGCTTATGAAACTGATAAAAAACACAGTTCCTCTAACATCCAATGCTTTTCAATTAAGAGCAACAAACCTGTGAGACGGGTGAACGATGTAGCTTCCTTTGAGCTGAAAAGTGAATGCGTTTACATGAAACGAATTCTTGCTTGTAGGAAGACACAGAGCCTGGAATTGAACTCCATTTCTCAAGGGAAACTCCCAGCACAGTTCTCAACCATGAAACAAACTCTGCTTTAGAGCAAGAAGCACTCTCTTGCTTTCTAGAGTCTCTAATACAGAGGGAAACTTGAGTGTGCTCAGAGCAAAAGGACGGTGTTTCCCACATACGGACCATATCTAGTTCAACTCTGTCTGAAACTGATACAAACCATAGGTACTCTGATATCCAATGCTGGTCCATTAATAAGAGAAATGTGTGAGCTTCATGAATGATGCAGGTCCTTTGAGCTGAAAATTGACTACCCTTACCTGAAATGAAATTTTGCTTGTAGGAAGACACAGAGCCCTGGATTGAACTCCATTTCACAAGGGAAACTCCCAACACAGTTCTCATCCATGAAACACACTCTGCTTTAGAGCAGGAAGCACGCTCTTGCATTCTAGATTCTCTAATACAGAGGGTAACGTGAGTGTGCTAAGAGCAAAAGAACGGTGTTTCCCACACATACGGACCATATCTACTTCAACTCTGTCTGAAACTGATACAAACCATAGGTCCTCTGACATCCAATGCTTGTCATTTAAGAAGAGAAATGTGTGAGCTTCGTGAATGATGCAGGTCCTTTGAGCTGAAAAGTGACTACCCTTACCTGAAACGAACTCTGGCTTGTAGGAATACACAGAGCCTGGGATTTAACTCCATTTCTGAAGGGAAGCACACAGCACTGTTCTCATCCATGAAACATTTTTTGCTTTAGAGTAAGAAGCACGGTCTTGCATTCTAGAGTCTCTAAAACAGAACGAAACATGAGTGTGGTCAGACAAAAAGAATTGAGTTTCCCACAGATTCAGACCATATCTAGTTCAACTCTGCTTCTGAAACTTATACAAACCACAGGTCCTCTAACCTCCAAAGGTTTTCAGTTAACAGCGAAAAACGTGTGAGCTGCGTGAAACGATGTAGCTCCTTTGAGCTCAAAAGTGACTGCGTTTACATGAAACGAGTTATTGCCTGTAGGAAGACACAGACCCTGGGATTTAACTCCATTTCTGAAGGGAAACACAAAGCACAGTTCTCTTCCATGAAATACACTCTGATATAGAGCAAGAACCAAGCTCTTGCATTCTAGATTCGCTAAAACTGCATGAAAAGTGAGTGTGCTCAGAACAAAAGAACCGTGTTTCCTAAACATATGGAACATATCTAGTTCAACACTGCTTCTAAAACTGATAAAAACCAGAGTTCATCTAACATCCAATGCTTTTCAATTACGAGCGACAAACCTGTGAGCTGCGTGAACGATGTAGCTTACTTTGAGCTGAAAAGTGACTACCCTTACCTGAAAAGAAATTTTGCTTGTAGGAAGACACAGAGCATGGGATTTAACTCTATTTCTGAAGGGAAACACACAGCACAGTCCTCATCCATGAAAAACACTCTGCTTTAGAGCAAGAACCAAGCTCTTGCTTTCTAGAATCTCTAATACTGCATGAAAAGTGAGTGTGCTCAGAACAAAAGAACCGTGTTTCCTAAACATAAGGAACATATCTAGTTCAACTCTGCTTATGAAACTGATAAAAAACACAGTTCCTCTAACATCCAATGCTTTTCAATTAAGAGCAACAAACCTGTGAGACGGGTGAACGATGTAGCTTCCTTTGAGCTGAAAAGTGAATGCGTTTACATGAAACGAATTCTTGCTTGTAGGAAGACACAGAGCCTGGGATTTAACTCCATTTCGGAAGGGAAACACACAGCACAGTTCTCATCCATGAAACACGTTCTGCTTTAGAGTAAGAAGCACGGTCTTGCTTTCTAGAGTCTCTAAAACAGAAGGAAACATGAGTGTGCTCAGACCAAAAGAACTGTGTGTCCCACTCATTCGGACCATATCTAGTTCAACTCTGCTTCTGAAACTGATACAAACCACAGGTCGTCTAACCACCAATGGTTTTCAGTTAAGAGCAACAAACGTGTGAGCTGCGTAAAACAATGTAGCTCCTTTGAGCTGAAAAGTGACTGCGTTTACATGAAACGAATTATTGCCTGTAGGAAGACACAGACTCTGGGATTTAACTCCATTTCTGAAGGGAAACACAAAGCACAGTTATCATCCATGAAAAACACTCTGCTTTAGAGCAAGAACCAAGCTCTTGCATTCTAGAGTCTCTAATACTGCAGGAAAAGTGAGTGTGCTCAGAACAAAAGAACAGTTTTTCCTAAACATACAGAACATGTCTACTTCAACTCTGCTTCTGAAACTGATAAAAACCACAGGTCCTCTAACATCCAATGCTTTTCAATTGAGATCGACAAACGTGTGAGCTCCGTGAACGATGTAGCTTACTTTGAGCTGAAAAGTGACAGTGTTTACCTGAAAAGAAGTCTTGCTTGTAGGAAGACACAGACACTGGGATTTAACTCCATTTCTGAAGGGAAACTCCCAGCACAATTCTCACCCATGAAACACACTCTGCTTTAGAGCAAGAAGCTCGCTCTTGCTTTCTAGAGCCTGTAATACAGAGGGAAACCCGAGTGTGCTCAGAGCAAAAGAATGGTGTTTCCCACACATACGGGCCATATCTAGTTCAACTCTGTCTGAAACTGATACAAACCGTAAGTTCTCTAACATCCATTGCTTGTCAGTTAAGAAGAAAATCGTGTGAGCTGCGTGAAACGATGTAGCCTCTTTGAGTTGAATAGTGACTGGGTTTACATGAAACGAATTATTGCCTGTAGGAAGACACAGAGCCTGGGATTTAACTCCATTTCTGAAGGGAAACACACAGCACAGTTCTCATCCATGAAACACACTCTGCTTTAGAGAAAGAAGAGTGCTCTTGCTTTCTAAGATTCTCTAATACAGCAGGAAACGTGACTGTGGTCAGAACAAAATAACAGAGTTTCCTACACGTATGGACCATATCTAGGTCAACTCTTCTTCTGAAACTGATAAAAACCACACTTTCTCTAACATGTAATGCTTTCCAGTTAAGAGCGAGAAACATGTGAGCTTCGTGGACGATGTAGCTTTCTTTGAGCTGAAAAGTGACTGAGTTTACCTGAAAAGATGTCTTGCTTTTAGGAAGATACAGAGCCTGGGATTTAACTCCATTTCTGAGGGGAAACACACAGCACATTTCTCATCCATGAAACACACTCTGTGTATAGGAAGAACCACACTCTTGCTTTCTAGAGTCTCTAATAGAACCAGAAACTTGAGGGTACTCAGAACAAAAGAACGGGGTTTCTTACACATACGGACCATTGCTAGTTCAACTCTGCTTCTGAAACTGATACAAACCGAAAGTCATCTAACATCCAATGCTTTTCAGTTAAGAGAGAGAAACGTGTGATCTTCGTAAACAATGTATATTCATTTGAGGTGAAAAGAGTCTGCGTTTACCTGAAATGATGTCTTGCTTGTAGGAAGAAACAGATCCTGGAATATAACTCCATTTCTGAAGGGAAACAAACAGCACAGTTCTCATCGATGTAACACATTCTGCTTCAGAGCAAGAAGCACGCTCTTGCATTCTAAGTGTCTCTAATACAGCAGGAAACGTGACTGTGGTCAGAACAAAATAATGGTGTTTCCAACACATAGGGACCATATCTATGTCAACTCTTCTTCTGAAATTGATACAAACCACAGTTCCTCTAACATCCAATGCTTTACAGTTAAGAGCAAGAAACGTGAGCTACGTGAACGATGTAGCTTTGTTTGAGCTGAAAAGTGACTGAGTTTATGTGAAACGAAGTCTTGATTGTAGGAAGACACAGAGCCTAGAATTTAACTCCATTTCTGAAGGGAAACACACACCACAGTACTCATCCATTAAACACACTCTGCTTTAGATCAAGAAGCATGCTCTTGCTTTCCAGAGTCTCTAATAGAGCCAGAAACTTGAGGGTACTCAGAAGAAAAGAATGGTGTTTCCTACACATACGGACCATTGCTAGTTCAACTCTGCTTCTGAAACTGATACAAACCACAGGTCCTCTAACATACAATGCTTTACAGTTAAGAGCAAGAAACGTGTGAGCTACGTGAACGATGTAGCTTTGTTTGAGCTGAAAGGTGACTGAGTTTACGTGAAACGAAGTCTTGCTTGTAGGAAGAATCAGAGCCTGGGATTAAACTCCATTTCTGAAGAGAAAAACACAGCACAGTTCTCATCCATGAAACACACTCTGCTTTAGAGCAAGAAGCACGCTCTTGATTTCTAGAGTCTATAATAAAGCCAGAAACTTGAAAGTGTGCTCAGAATAAAAGAACTGTGCTTCCTACACACACGAACCATATCTAGTTCAACTCTGCTCCTGAAATAGTTACAAATCCCAGTTCTATTAACATGCAATGCTTTCCAGATAAGAGCGAGAAACGTGTGAGCTTCGTTTACGATGTAGCATCCATTGAGCAGAAAAGTGACAGAGTTTACCTGAAAAGATGTCTTGCTTGTAGAAAGACACAGAGCCTGGGATTTAACTCCATTTCTGAAGGGAAAAACAGCACTGTTCTCACGATGAAACACACTCTGCATATAGGAAGAAGCACACTCTTGCTTTCTAGAGTCTATAATACAGCAGGAAACATGAGTGTGCTCAAAACAAAAGAACGGTGTTTCCTACACATACGGACCATTGCTAGTTCAACTCTTCTTCTGAAACTGATGCAAACCACAGTTCCTCTGACATACAATGCTTTACAGTTAAGAGCGAGAAACATGTGAGATTCGTGAACGATGTAGCTTCCTTTGAGCGAAAAAGTGACCGAGTTTACCTTAAAAGGTGTCTTGCTTATAGGAATAAACAGAGCATGGGATTTAACTCCGCTTCTGAAGAGAAACATACAGCACAGTTCTCATCCTTGAAACACACTCTGCTTTAGAGCAAGAAGCATGCTCTTGCTTTCTAGAGTCTCTAATAGGGCCAGAAACTTGAGGGTACTGAGAACAAAAGGACGGTGTTTCCTATACATACAGACCATTGCTAGTTCAACTCTGCTTCTGAAACTGATACAAAACACAAGTCATCTAACATCCAATGCTTTTGAGTTAAGAGAAAGAAACGTGTGTGCTTCGTAAATTATTTATATGCATTTGAGGTGAAAAAAGACTGAGTTTACCTGAAACGATGTCTTGCTTGTAGGAAGACACAGAGCCTGGAATTTAACTCCATTTCTGAAGGGAAACACACAGCACAGTTCTCATACATGAAACACACTATGCTTTAGAGCAAGAAGCACACTCTTGCTTTCTAAGAGTCTCTAATACAGCAAAAAACATGACTGTGGTCAGTACAATAAAACGGTGTTTCCTACACATACGGACCATATCTAGGTTAAATCTTCTCTGAAACTGATACAAAGCACAGTTCCATTAACATGCAATGATTTCAAGTAAAGAGCGAGATACGTGTGAGCTTCGTGAACGATGTAGCTTCCTTTGAGCTGAAAAGTGACTGAGTTTACCTTAAAAGATGTCTTGCATATAGGAAGACACTGAGCCTGGGATTTAACTCCATTTCTGAAGGGAAACAGACAGCACAGTTCTCATCCATGAAACACACTCTGCTTTAGAGCAAGAAGCATGCACTTGCTTTCCAGAATCTCTAATAGAGCCAGAAATTTGAGGGTACTGAGAACAAAAGTACGGTGTTTCCTATACATACAGACCATTGCTAGTTAAACTCTGCTTCTGAAACTGATACAAACCACAAGTCATCTAACATCCAATGCTTTTGAGTTAAGAGCAAGAAACGTGTGTGCTTCGTAAATGATTTATATTCATTTGAGCTGAAAAGTGACTGAGTTTACCAGAAACCATGTCCTGCTTGTAGGAAGACACAGAGCCTGGAATTTAACTCCATTTCTGAAGGGAAACACACAACACAGTTCACATCCATGAATCATACTCTGCTTTAGAGCAAGAAGCACACTTTTGCTTTCTAAGTGTCTCTAATACAGCAGGAAACGTGACTGTGGTCAGAACAAAATAACGGAGTTTCCTACACATACGGACCATACCTAGGTCAACTCTTCTTCTGAAACTGATACAAAGCACAGTTCCATTAACATGCAATGCTTTCAAGTTAAGAGCGAGATACATGTGAGCTTCGTGAACGATATAGCTTCCTTTGAGCTGAAAAGTGACTGAGTTTACCTGAAAAGATGTATTGCTTGTAGGAAGACACAGAGCTTGTGATTTAACTCCATTTCTGAAGGGAAACACACAGCACAGTTCTCATGCATGACACACACAATGCTTTAGAGCAAGAAGCATGCTCTAACTTTCTAGAGTCACTAAAAGAGGGAGAAACTTGAGGGTAGTCAGAACAAATGAACGGTGATTCCTACACATAAAGACCATTGCTAGGTCACTCTGCTTTTGAAACTGATACAAACCACAGGTCCTCTAACATCCAATGCTTTACAGTTAAGAGAAAGAAACGTGTGAGCTATGTGAAAGATGTAGCTTTAATTGAGCTGAAAGGTGATTGAGTTTACGTGAAACGAAGTCTTGCTTGTAGGAAGATACAGAGCCTGTGATTTAACTCCATTTCTGAAGGGAAATACACAGCACTGTTCTCACGATGAAACACACTCTGCATATAGGAAGAAGCACGCTCTTGCTTTCTAGAGTCTCTAATAGAGCAGGAAACGTGAGTTTGCTGAGAAAAAAGAACGGTGTTTCCTACACATACAGACCATTTCTAGTTCAACTCTGCTTCTGAAACTGATACAAACCACAAGTCATCTAACATCCAATGCTTTTCAGTTAAGAGCGAGAAATGTGTGATCTTCGTAAACGATTTCTATTCATTTGAGCTGAAAGTGACTGAGTTTACCAGAAACCATGTCCTGCTTGTAGGAAGACACAGAGCCTGGAATTTAACTCCATTTCTGAAGGGAAACACACAGCACAGTTCGCATCCATGAAACATATTATGCTTTAGAGCAAGAAGCACACTTTTGCTTTCTAAGATTCTCTAATACAGCAGGAAACGTGACTGTGGTCAGAACAAAATAACGGAGTTTCCTACACACACGGACCATACCTAGGTCAACTCTTCTTCTGAAACTGATACAAACCACAGTACCATTAACATGCAATGCTTTCAAGTTAAGAGCGAGATACATGTGAGCGTCGTGAACGATGTAGCTTCCTTTGAGCTGAAAAGTGACTGATTTTACCTGAAAAGATGTCTTGCTTGTAGGAAGACACAGAGCTTGGGATTTAACTCCATTTCTGAAAGGAAACACACAGCACAGTTCTCATCCATGAAATACACTCTGCTTTAGAGCAAGAAGCACACTCTTGCTTTCTAAGTTTCTCTAATACAGCAGGAAATGTGACTGTGGTCAGAACAAAATAACGGTGTTTCCTACACATACGGACCATTGCTAGTTCAACTCTGCTTCTGAAACTGATGCAAACCACAGTTCCTATAACATACAATGCTTTCCTGTTAAGAGCGAGAAACATGTGAGCTTCGTGAACGATGTAGCTTTGTTTGAGCTGAAAGGTGACTGAGTTTACCTGAAACGAAGTCTTGCTTGTAGGAGGATACAGAGCCTGTAATTTAACTCCATTTCTGAAGGGAAATACACAGCACTGTTCTCACAATGAAACACAATCTGCATATAGGAAGAAGCACGCTCTTGCTTTCTAGAGTCTCTAATAGAGCAGGAAACGTGACTGTGGTCAGAACAAAATAACGGTGTTTCCTACACATACAGAGAATATCTAGGTCAACTCTTCTTCTGAAACTGATACAAACCACAAGTCATCTAACATCCAATGCTTTTGAGTTAAGAGAAAGAAACGTGTGTGCTTCGTAAATTATTTATATGCATTTGAGGTGAAAAGAGACTGAGTTTACCTGAAACGATGTCTTGCTTGTAGGAAGACACAGAGCCTGGAATTTAACTCCATTTCTGAAGGGAAACACACTGCACAGTTCTCATCCATGAAACACACTCTGCTTTAGAGAAAGAAGCACACTCTTGCTTTCTAAGAGTCTCTAATACAGCAAAAAACATGACTGTGCTCAGTACAATATAACGGTGTTTCCTACACATACGGACCATATCTAGGTCAAATCTTCTCTGAAACTGATACAATGCACAGTTCCATTAACATGCAATGATTTCAAGTTAAGAGCGAGATACGTGTGAGCTTCGTGAACGATGTAGCTTCCTTTGAGCTGAAAAGTGACTGAGTTTACCTGAAAAGATATCTTGCTTGTAGGAAGACACAGAGCCTGGGATTTAACTCCATTTCTGAAGGGAAACACACAGCACAGTTCTCATCCATGAAACACACTCTGCTTTAGAGCAAGAAGCACGCTCTTGCTTTCTAAGTGTCTCTAGTACAGGAGGAAACGTGACTGTGGTCAGAACAATATAACGGTGTTTCCTACACATACAGACCATATCTACGAAAACTCTTCTTCTGAAACTGATACAAACCACAGTTCCTCTAACATACAATGCTTTACAGTTAAGAGCGAGAAACATGTGAGATTCGTGAACGATGTAGCTTCCTTTGAGCTGAAAAGTGACTGAGTTTACCTTAAAAGATGTCTTGCATATAGGAAGACACAGAGCCTGGGATTTAACTCCATTTCTGAAGGGAAACAGACAGCACAGTTCTCATCCATGAAACACACTCTGCTTTAGAGCAAGAAGCATGCTCTTGCTCTCTAGAATCTCTAATAGAGCCAGAAATTTGAGGGTACTGAGAACAAAAGTACGGTGTTTCCTATACATACAGACCATTGCTAGTTAAACTCTGCTTCTGAAACTGATACAAACCACAAGTCATCTAACATCCAGTGCTTTTGAGTTAAGAGCAAGAAACGTGTGTGCTTCGTAAATGATTTATATTCATTTGAGCTGAAAAGTGACTGAGTTTACCAGAAACCATGTCCTGCTTGTAAGAAGACACAGAGCCTGGAATTTAACTCCATTTCTGAAGGGAAACACACAGCACAGTTCTCATCCATGAAACATACTCTGCTTTAGAGCAAGAAGCACACTTTTGCTTTCTAAGTGTCTCTAATACAGCAGGAAACGTGACTGTGGTCAGAACAAAATAACGGAGTTTCCTACACATACGGACCATACCTAGGTCAACTCTTCTTCTGAAACTGATACAAAGCACAGTTCCATTAACATGCAATGCTTTCAAGTTAAGAGCGAGATACATGTGAGCTTCGTGAACGATATAGCTTCCTTTGAGCTGAAAAGTGACTGAGTTTACCTGAAAAGATGTCTTGCTTGTAGGAAGACACAGAGCTTGGGATTTAACTCCATTTCTGAAGGGAAACACACAGCACAGTTCTCATCCATGAAACACACAATGCTTTAGAGCAAGAAGCATGCTCTTGCTTTCTAGAGTCACTAAAAGAGGGAGAAACTTGAGGGTAGTCAGAACAAATGAACGGTGGTTCCTACACATAAAGACCATTGCTAGTTCAACTCTGCTTCTGAAACTGACACAAACCACAGGTCCTCTAACATCCAATGCTTTACAGTTAAGAGAAAGAAACGTGTGAGCTATGTGAATGATGTAGCTTTATTTGAGCTGAAAGGTGATTGAGTTTACGTGAAACGAAGTCTTGCTTGTAGGAAGATACAGAGCCTGTGATTTAACTCCATTTCTGAAGGGAAATACACAGCACTGTTCTCACGATGAAACACACTCTGCATATAGGAAGAAGCACGCTCTTGCTTTCTAGAGTCTCTAATAGAGCAGGACACGTGAGTTTGCTGAGAAAAAAGAACGGTGTTTCCTACACATACAGACCATTTCTAGTTCAACTCTGCTTCTGAAACTGATACAAACCACAAGTCATCTAACATCCAATGCTTTTCAGTTAAGAGCGAGAAATGTGTGATCTTTGTAAACCATTTCTATTCATTTGAGCTGAAATGTGACTGTTTTTGCCTGAAATGATGTATTACTTTTAGGAAGAAACAGAGCCTGGAATTTAACTCCATTTCTGAAGGGAAACATACAGCACAGTTCTCATCCATGAAACACACTCTGCTTTAGAGTAAGAAGCACACTCTTGCTTTCTTAGAGTCTCTAATACAGCAGGAAACGTGACTTTGGTCAATACAATATAAAGGTGTTTCCTACACATACGGACCATATCTAGGTCAACTCTTCTTCTGACACTGATACAAAGCACAGTTCCATTAACATGCAATGCTTTCAAGTTAAGAGCGAGATACTTTTGAGCTTCGTGAACGATGTAGCTTCCTTTGAGCTGAAAAGTGACTGAGTTTACCTGAAAAGATATCTTGCTTGTAGGAAGACACAGAGCCTGGGATTTAACTCCATTTCTGAAGGGAAACACACAGCACAGTTCTCATCCATGAAACACACTCTGCTTTAGAGCAAGAAGCATGCTCTTGCTTTCTAAGTGTCTCTAGTACAGCAGGAAACGTGACTGTGGTCAGAACAAAATAACAGTGTTTCCTACACATACAGACAATATCTAGGTCAACTCTTCTTCTGAAACTGATGCAAACCACAGTTCCTCTAACATACAATGCTTTACAGTTAAGAGCGAGAAACATGTGAGATTCGTGAACGATGTAGCTTCCTTTGAGCGAAAAAGTGACGGAGTTTACCTTAAAAGGTGTCTTGCTTATAGGAAGACACCGAGCCTGGGATTTAACTCCGCTTCTGAAGAGAAACATACAGCACAGTTCTCATCCTTGAAACACACTCTGCTTTAGAGCAAGAAGCATGCTCTTGCTTTCTAGAGTCTCTAATAGAGCCAGAAACTTGAGGGTACTGAGAACAAAAGAACGGTGTTTCCTATACATACAGACCATTTCTAGTTCAACTCTGCTTCTGAAACTGATACACACCACAAGTCATCTAACATCCAATGCTTTTGAGTTAAGAGAAAGAAACGTGTGTGCTTCGTAAATTATTTATATGCATTTGAGGTGAAAAGAGACTGAGTTTACCTGAAACGATGTCTTGCTTGTAGGAAGACACAGAGCCTGGAATTTAACTCCATTTCAGAAGAGAAACACACAGCACAGTTCTCATCCATGAAACACACTCTGCTTTAGACCAAGAAGCACACTCTTGCTTTCTAAGAGTCTCTAATACAGCAAAAAACATGACTGTGGTCAGTACAATATAACGGTGTTTCCTACACATACGGACCATATCTAGGTCAAATCTTCTCTGAAACTGATACAAAGCACAGTTCCATTAACATGCAATGATTTCAAGTTAAGAGCGAGATACGTGTGAGCTTCGTGAACGATGTAGCTTCCTTTGAGCTGAAAAGTGACTGAGTTTACCTGAAAAGATGTCTTGCTTGTAGGAAGACACAGAGCCTGGGATTTAACTCCATTTCTGAAGGGAAACACACAGCACAGTTCTCATCCATGAAACACACTCTGCTTTAGAGCAAGAAGCATGCTCTTGCTTTCTAGAGTCTGTAATAGAGCCAGAAACTTGAGTGTACTCAGAACAAAAGAACGGTGTTTCCTACACATACAGACCATTTCTAGTTCAACTCTGCTTCTGAAACTGATACAAACCACAAGTCATCTAACATCCAATGCTTTTCATTTAAGAGCAAGAAACGTGTGTGCTTCGTAAACGATTTATATTCATTTGAGCTGAAAAGTGACTGAGTTTACCAGAAACCATGTCCTGCTTGTAGGAAGACACAGAGCCTGGAATTTAACTCCATTTCTGAAGGGAAACACACAGCACAGTTCGCATCCATGAAACATATTCTGCTTTAGAGCAAGAAGCACACTTTTGCTTTCTAAGATTCTCTAATACAGCAGGAAACGTGACTGTGGTCAGAACAAAATAACGGAGTTTCCTACACACACGGACCATACCTAGGTCAACTCTTCTTCTGAAACTGATACAAAGCACAGTTCCATTAACATGCAATGCTTTCAAGTTAAGAGCGAGATACATGTGAGCGTCGTGAACGATGTAGCTTCCTTTGAGCTGAAAAGTGACTGATTTTACCTGAAAAGATGTCTTGCTTGTAGGAAGACACAGAGCTTGGGATTTAACTCCATATCTGAAAGGAAACACACAGCACAGTTCTCATCCATGAAATACACTCTGCTTTAGAGCAAGAAGCACGCTCTTACTTTCTAAGTTTCTCTAATACAGCAGGAAATGTGACTGTGGTCAGAACAAAATAACGGTGTTTCCTACACATACGGCCCATTGCTAGTTCAACTCTGCTTCTGAAACTGATGCAAACCACAGTTCCTATAACATACAATGCTTTCCTGTTAAGAGCGAGAAACATGTGAGCTTCGTGAACGATGTAGCTTTGTTTGAGCTGAAAGGTGACTGAGTTTACCTGAAACGAAGTCTTGCTTGTAGGAGGATACAGAGCCTGTAATTTAACTCCATTTCTGAAGGGAAATACACAGCACTGTTCTCACGATGAAACACAATCTGCATATAGGAAGAAGCACGCTCTTGCTTTCTAGAGTCTCTAATAGAGCAGGAAACGTGAGTTTGTTCAGAAAAAAGAACGGTGTTTCCTACACATACAGACCATTTCTAGTTCAACTCTGCTTCTGAAACTGATACAAACCACAAGTCATCTAACATCCAATGCTTTTCAGTTAAGAGCGAGAAATGTGTGATCTTCGTAAACGATTTCTATTCATTTGAGCTGAAAAGTGACTGCATTTACCTCAAATGATGTATTGCTTTTAGGAAGAAACAGAGCCTGGAATTTAACTCCATTTCTGAAGGGAAACACACAGCACAGTTCTCATCCATGAAACACACTCTGCTTTAGAGCAAGAAGCACACTCTTGCTTTCTAAGAGTCTCTAATACAGCAGGAAACGTGACTTTGGTCGATACAATATAAAGGTGTTTCCTACACATACAGACCATATTTAGATCAACTCTTCTTCTGAAACTGATACAAAGCACAGTTCCATTAACATGCAGTGCTTTCAAGTTAAGAGCGAGATACGTGTGAGCTTCGTGAACGATGTAGCTTCCTTTGAGCTGAAAAGTAACTGAGTTTACCTGAAAATATGTCTTGCTTGTAGGAAGAACCAGAGACTGGGATTTAACTCCATTTCTGAAGGGAAACACACAGCACAGTTGTCATCCATGAAACACACTCTGCTTTAGAGCAAGAAGCATGCTCTTGCTTTCTAGAGTCTATAATAGAGCCAGAAATTGAGGGTACTCAGAACAAAAGAACGGTGTTTCCTACACATACGGACCATTGCTAGTTCAACTCTGCTTCTGAAACAGATACAAACCACAATTCCTGTAACATGTAAAGCTTTCCAGTTAAGAGAGAGAAAGTGTGAGCTTCGTGAACGATGTAGCTTCCTTTGAGCTGAAAAGTGACTGAGTTTACCTTAGAAGATGTCTTGCTTGTAGGAAGACACAGAGCCTGGGATTTAACTCCATTTCTGAAGGGAAACACACAGCACAGTTCTCATCCATGAAACACACTCTGCTTTAGAGCAAGAAGCACGCTCTTGCGTTCTAAGTGTCTCTAGTACAGCAGGAAACGTGACTGTGGTCAGAACAAAATAACACTGTTTCCTACACATACAGACAATATCTAGGTCAACTCTTCTTCTGAAACTGATGCAAACCACAGTTCCTCTAACACACAATGCTTTACAGTTAAGAGCGAGAAACATGTGAGATTCGTGAACGATGTAGCTTCCTTTGAGCGAAAAAGTGACTGAGTTTACCTTAAAAGGTGTCTTGCTTATAGGAAGACACAGAGCCTGGGATTTAACTACGCTTCTGAAGAGAAACATACAGCACAGTTCTCATCCTTGAAACACACTCTGCTTTAGAGCAAGAAGCATGCTCTTGCTTTCTAGAGTCTCTAATAGAGCCAGAAACTTGAGGGTACTGAGAACAAAAGAACGGTGTTTCCTATACATACAGACCATTGCTAGTTCAACTCTGCTTCTGAAACTGATACAAACCACAAGTCATCTAACATCCAATGCTTTTGAGTTAAGAGAAAGAAACGTGTGTGCTTCGTAAATTATTTATATGCATTTGAGGTGAAAAGAGACTGAGTTTACCTGAAACGATGTCTTGCTTGTAGGAAGACACAGAGCCTGGAATTTAACTCCATTTCTGAAGGGAAACACACTGCACAGTTCTCATCCATGAAACACACTCTGCTTTAGAGAAAGAAGCACACTCTTGCTTTCTAAGAGTCTCTAATACAGCAAAAAACATGACTGTGGTCAGTACAATATAACGGTGTTTCCTACACATACGGACCATATCTAGGTCAAATCTTCTCTGAAACTGATACAAACCACAGTTCCATTAACATGCAATGATTTCAAGTTAAGAGCGAGATACATGTGAGCTTCGTGAACGATGTAGCTTCCTTTGAGCTGAAAAGTGACTGAGTTTACCTGAAAAGATGTCTTGCTTGTAGGAAGACACAGAGCCTGGGATTTAACTCCATTTCTGAAGGGAAACACACAGCACAGTTCTCATCCATGAAACACACTCTGCTTTAGAGCATGAAGCATGCTCTTGCTTTCTAGAGTCTGTAATAGAGCCAGAAACTTGAGTGTACTCAGAACAAAAGAACGGTGTTTCCTACACATACGGACCATATCTAGGTCAAATTTTCTCTGAAACTGATACAAACCACAGTTCCATTAACATGCAATTATTTCAAGTTAAGAGCGAGATACGTGTGAGCTTCGTGAACGATGTAGCTTCCTTTGAGCTGAAAAGTGACTGAGTTTACCTTAGAAGATGTCTTGCTTGTAGGAAGACACAGAGCCTGGGATTTAACTCCATTTCTGAAGGAAAACACGCAGCACAGTTCTCATCCATGAAACACACTCTGCTTTAGAGCAAGAAGCACGCTCTTGCTTTCTAAGTGTCTCTAGTACAGCAGGAAACGTGACTGTGGTCAGAACAAAATAACAGTGTTTCCTACACATACAGAGAATATCTAGGTCAACTCTTCTTCTGAAACTGATACAAACCACAAGTCATCTAACATCCAATGCTTTTGAGTTAAGAGAAAGAAACGTGTGTGCTTCGTAAATTATTTATATGCATTTGAGGTGAAAAGAGACTGAGTTTACCTGAAACGATGTCTTGCTTGTAGGAAGACACAGAGCCTGGAATTTAACTCCATTTCTGAAGGGAAACACACTGCACAGTTCTCATCCATGAAACACACTCTGCTTTAGAGAAAGAAGCACACTCTTGCTTTCTAAGAGTCTCTAATACAGCAAAAAACATGACTGTGGTCAGTACAATATAACGGTGTTTCCTACACATACGGACCATATCTAGGTCAAATCTTCTCTGAAACTGATACAATGCACAGTTCCATTAACATGCAATGATTTCAAGTTAAGAGCGAGATACGTGTGAGCTTCGTGAACGATGTAGCTTCCTTTGAGCTGAAAAGTGACTGAGTTTACCTGAAAAGATATCTTGCTTGTAGGAAGACACAGAGCCTGGGATTTAACTCCATTTCTGAAGGGAAACACACAGCACAGTTCTCATCCATGAAACACACTCTGCTTTAGAGCAAGAAGCACGCTCTTGCTTTCTAAGTGTCTCTAGTACAGGAGGAAACGTGACTGTGGTCAGAACAATATAACGGTGTTTCCTACACATACAGACCATATCTACGAAAACTCTTCTTCTGAAACTGATACAAACCACAGTTCCTCTAACATACAATGCTTTACAGTTAAGAGCGAGAAACATGTGAGATTCGTGAACGATGTAGCTTCCTTTGAGCTGAAAAGTGACTGAGTTTACCTTAAAAGATGTCTTGCATATAGGAAGACACAGAGCCTGGGATTTAACTCCATTTCTGAAGGGAAACAGACAGCACAGTTCTCATCCATGAAACACACTCTGCTTTAGAGCAAGAAGCATGCTCTTGCTCTCTAGAATCTCTAATAGAGCCAGAAATTTGAGGGTACTGAGAACAAAAGTACGGTGTTTCCTATACATACAGACCATTGCTAGTTAAACTCTGCTTCTGAAACTGATACAAACCACAAGTCATCTAACATCCAGTGCTTTTGAGTTAAGAGCAAGAAACGTGTGTGCTTCGTAAATGATTTATATTCATTTGAGCTGAAAAGTGACTGAGTTTACCAGAAACCATGTCCTGCTTGTAAGAAGACACAGAGCCTGGAATTTAACTCCATTTCTGAAGGGAAACACACAGCACAGTTCTCATCCATGAAACATACTCTGCTTTAGAGCAAGAAGCACACTTTTGCTTTCTAAGTGTCTCTAATACAGCAGGAAACGTGACTGTGGTCAGAACAAAATAACGGAGTTTCCTACACATACGGACCATACCTAGGTCAACTCTTCTTCTGAAACTGATACAAAGCACAGTTCCATTAACATGCAATGCTTTCAAGTTAAGAGCGAGATACATGTGAGCCTCGTGAACGATATAGCTTCCTTTGAGCTGAAAAGTGACTGAGTTTACCTGAAAAGATGTCTTGCTTGTAGGAAGACACAGAGCTTGGGATTTAACTCCATTTCTGAAGGGAAACACACAGCACAGTTCTCATCCATGAAACACACAATGCTTTAGAGCAAAAAGCATGCTCTTGCTTTCTAGAGTCACTAAAAGAGGGAGAAACTTGAGGGTAGTCAGAACAAATGAACGGTGGTTCCTACACATAAAGACCATTGCTAGTTCAACTCTGCTTCTGAAACTGACACAAACCACAGGTCCTCTAACATCCAATGCTTTACAGTTAAGAGAAAGAAACGTGTGAGCTATGTGAATGATGTAGCTTTATTTGAGCTGAAAGGTGATTGAGTTTACGTGAAACGAAGTCTTGCTTGTAGGAAGATACAGAGCCTGTGATTTAACTCCATTTCTGAAGGGAAATACACAGCACTGTTCTCACGATGAAACACACTCTGCATATAGGAAGAAGCACGCTCTTGCTTTCTAGAGTCTCTAATAGAGCAGGACACGTGAGTTTGCTGAGAAAAAAGAACGGTGTTTCCTACACATACAGACCATTTCTAGTTCAACTCTGCTTCTGAAACTGATACAAACCACAAGTCATCTAACATCCAATGCTTTTCAGTTAAGAGCGAGAAATGTGTGATCTTTGTAAACCATTTCTATTCATTTGAGCTGAAATGTGACTGTTTTTACCTGAAATGATGTATTACTTTTAGGAAGAAACAGAGCCTGGAATTTAACTCCATTTCTGAAGGGAAACATACAGCACAGTTCTCATCCATGAAACACACTCTGCTTTAGAGCAAGAAGCACACTCTTGCTTTCTTAGAGTCTCTAATACAGCAGGAAACGTGACTTTGGTCAATACAATATAAAGGTGTTTCCTACACATACGGACCATATCTAGGTCAACTCTTCTTCTGACACTGATACAAAGCACAGTTCCATTAACATGCAATGCTTTCAAGTTAAGAGCGAGATACTTTTGAGCTTCGTGAACGATGTAGCTTCCTTTGAGCTGAAAAGTGACTGAGTTTACCTGAAAAGATATCTTGCTTGTAGGAAGACACAGAGCCTGGGATTTAACTCCATTTCTGAAGGGAAACACACAGCACAGTTCTCATCCATGAAACACACTCTGCTTTAGAGCAAGAAGCATGCTCTTGCTTTCTAAGTGTCTCTAGTACACCAGGAAACGTGACTGTGGTCAGAACAAAATAACAGTGTTTCCTACACATACAGACAATATCTAGGTCAACTCTTCTTCTGAAACTGATGCAAACCACAGTTCCTCTAACATACAATGCTTTACAGTTAAGAGCGAGAAACATGTGAGATTCTTGAACGATGTAGCTTCCTTTGAGCGAAAAAGTGACGGAGTTTACCTTAAAAGGTGTCTTGCTTATAGGAAGACACCGAGCCTGGGATTTAACTCCGCTTCTGAAGAGAAACATACAGCACAGTTCTCATCCTTGAAACACACTCTGCTTTAGAGCAAGAAGCATGCTCTTGCTTTCTAGAGTCTCTAATAGAGCCAGAAACTTGAGGGTACTGAGAACAAAAGAACGGTGTTTCCTATACATACAGACCATTGCTAGTTCAACTCTGCTTCTGAAACTGATACACACCACAAGTCATCTAACATCCAATGCTTTTGAGTTAAGAGAAAGAAACGTGTGTGCTTCGTAAATTATTTATATGCATTTGAGGTGAAAAGAGACTGAGTTTACCTGAAACGATGTCTTGCTTGTAGGAAGACACAGAGCCTGGAATTTAACTCCATTTCTGAAGGGAAACACACTGCACAGTTCTCATCCATGAAACACACTCTGCTTTAGAGAAAGAAGCACACTCTTGCTTTCTAAGAGTCTCTAATACAGCAAAAAACATGACTGTGGTCAGTACAATATAACGGTGTTTCCTACACATACGGACCATATCTAGGTCAAATCTTCTCTGAAACTGATACAAACCACAGTTCCATTAACATGCAATGATTTCAAGTTAAGAGCGAGATACATGTGAGCTTCGTGAACGATGTAGCTTCCTTTGAGCTGAAAAGTGACTGAGTTTACCTGAAAAGATGTCTTGCTTGTAGGAAGACACAGAGCCTGGGATTTAACTCCATTTCTGAAGGGAAACACACAGCACAGTTCTCATCCATGAAACACACTCTGCTTTAGAGCATGAAGCATGCTCTTGCTTTCTAGAGTCTGTAATAGAGCCAGAAACTTGAGTGTACTCAGAACAAAAGAACGGTGTTTCCTACACATACGGACCATATCTAGGTCAAATTTTCTCTGAAACTGATACAAACCACAGTTCCATTAACATGCAATTATTTCAAGTTAAGAGCGAGATACGTGTGAGCTTCGTGAACGATGTAGCTTCCTTTGAGCTGAAAAGTGACTGAGTTTACCTTAGAAGATGTCTTGCTTGTAGGAAGACACAGAGCCTGGGATTTAACTCCATTTCTGAAGGAAAACACGCAGCACAGTTCTCATCCATGAAACACACTCTGCTTTAGAGCAAGAAGCACGCTCTTGCTTTCTAAGTGTCTCTAGTACAGCAGGAAACGTGACTGTGGTCAGAACAAAATAACAGTGTTTCCTACACATACAGAGAATATCTAGGTCAACTCTTCTTCTGAAACTGATACAAACCACAAGTCATCTAACATCCAATGCTTTTGAGTTAAGAGAAAGAAACGTGTGTGCTTCGTAAATTATTTATATGCATTTGAGGTGAAAAGAGACTGAGTTTACCTGAAACGATGTCTTGCTTGTAGGAAGACACAGAGCCTGGAATTTAACTCCATTTCTGAAGGGAAACACACTGCACAGTTCTCATCCATGAAACACACTCTGCTTTAGAGAAAGAAGCACACTCTTGCTTTCTAAGAGTCTCTAATACAGCAAAAAACATGACTGTGGTCAGTACAATATAACGGTGTTTCCTACACATACGGACCATATCTAGGTCAAATCTTCTCTGAAACTGATACAATGCACAGTTCCATTAACATGCAATGATTTCAAGTTAAGAGCGAGATACGTGTGAGCTTCGTGAACGATGTAGCTTCCTTTGAGCTGAAAAGTGACTGAGTTTACCTGAAAAGATATCTTGCTTGTAGGAAGACACAGAGCCTGGGATTTAACTCCATTTCTGAAGGGAAACACACAGCACAGTTCTCATCCATGAAACACACTCTGCTTTAGAGCAAGAAGCACGCTCTTGCTTTCTAAGTGTCTCTAGTACAGGAGGAAACGTGACTGTGGTCAGAACAATATAACGGTGTTTCCTACACATACAGACCATATCTACGAAAACTCTTCTTCTGAAACTGATACAAACCACAGTTCCTCTAACATACAATGCTTTACAGTTAAGAGCGAGAAACATGTGAGATTCGTGAACGATGTAGCTTCCTTTGAGCTGAAAAGTGACTGAGTTTACCTTAAAAGATGTCTTGCATATAGGAAGACACAGAGCCTGGGATTTAACTCCATTTCTGAAGGGAAACAGACAGCACAGTTCTCATCCATGAAACACACTCTGCTTTAGAGCAAGAAGCATGCTCTTGCTCTCTAGAATCTCTAATAGAGCCAGAAATTTGAGGGTACTGAGAACAAAAGTACGGTGTTTCCTATACATACAGACCATTGCTAGTTAAACTCTGCTTCTGAAACTGATACAAACCACAAGTCATCTAACATCCAGTGCTTTTGAGTTAAGAGCAAGAAAAGTGTGTGCTTCGTAAATGATTTATATTCATTTGAGCTGAAAAGTGACTGAGTTTACCAGAAACCATGTCCTGCTTGTAAGAAGACACAGAGCCTGGAATTTAACTCCATTTCTGAAGGGAAACACACAGCACAGTTCTCATCCATGAAACATACTCTGCTTTAGAGCAAGAAGCACACTTTTGCTTTCTAAGTGTCTCTAATACAGCAGGAAACGTGACTGTGGTCAGAACAAAATAACGGAGTTTCCTACACATACGGACCATACCTAGGTCAACTCTTCTTCTGAAACTGATACAAAGCACAGTTCCATTAACATGCAATGCTTTCAAGTTAAGAGCGAGATACATGTGAGCCTCGTGAACGATATAGCTTCCTTTGAGCTGAAAAGTGACTGAGTTTACCTGAAAAGATGTCTTGCTTGTAGGAAGACACAGAGCTTGGGATTTAACTCCATTTCTGAAGGGAAACACACAGCACAGTTCTCATCCATGAAACACACAATGCTTTAGAGCAAAAAGCATGCTCTTGCTTTCTAGAGTCACTAAAAGAGGGAGAAACTTGAGGGTAGTCAGAACAAATGAACGGTGGTTCCTACACATAAAGACCATTGCTAGTTCAACTCTGCTTCTGAAACTGACACAAACCACAGGTCCTCTAACATCCAATGCTTTACAGTTAAGAGAAAGAAACGTGTGAGCTATGTGAATGATGTAGCTTTATTTGAGCTGAAAGGTGATTGAGTTTACGTGAAACGAAGTCTTGCTTGTAGGAAGATACAGAGCCTGTGATTTAACTCCATTTCTGAAGGGAAATACACAGCACTGTTCTCACGATGAAACACACTCTGCATATAGGAAGAAGCACGCTCTTGCTTTCTAGAGTCTCTAATAGAGCAGGACACGTGAGTTTGCTGAGAAAAAAGAACGGTGTTTCCTACACATACAGACCATTTCTAGTTCAACTCTGCTTCTGAAACTGATACAAACCACAAGTCATCTAACATCCAATGCTTTTCAGTTAAGAGCGAGAAATGTGTGATCTTTGTAAACCATTTCTATTCATTTGAGCTGAAATGTGACTGTTTTTACCTGAAATGATGTATTACTTTTAGGAAGAAACAGAGCCTGGAATTTAACTCCATTTCTGAAGGGAAACATACAGCACAGTTCTCATCCATGAAACACACTCTGCTTTAGAGCAAGAAGCACACTCTTGCTTTCTTAGAGTCTCTAATACAGCAGGAAACGTGACTTTGGTCAATACAATATAAAGGTGTTTCCTACACATACGGACCATATCTAGGTCAACTCTTCTTCTGACACTGATACAAAGCACAGTTCCATTAACATGCAATGCTTTCAAGTTAAGAGCGAGATACTTTTGAGCTTCGTGAACGATGTAGCTTCCTTTGAGCTGAAAAGTGACTGAGTTTACCTGAAAAGATATCTTGCTTGTAGGAAGACACAGAGCCTGGGATTTAACTCCATTTCTGAAGGGAAACACACAGCACAGTTCTCATCCATGAAACACACTCTGCTTTAGAGCAAGAAGCATGCTCTTGCTTTCTAAGTGTCTCTAGTACACCAGGAAACGTGACTGTGGTCAGAACAAAATAACAGTGTTTCCTACACATACAGACAATATCTAGGTCAACTCTTCTTCTGAAACTGATGCAAACCACAGTTCCTCTAACATACAATGCTTTACAGTTAAGAGCGAGAAACATGTGAGATTCTTGAACGATGTAGCTTCCTTTGAGCGAAAAAGTGACGGAGTTTACCTTAAAAGGTGTCTTGCTTATAGGAAGACACCGAGCCTGGGATTTAACTCCGCTTCTGAAGAGAAACATACAGCACAGTTCTCATCCTTGAAACACACTCTGCTTTAGAGCAAGAAGCATGCTCTTGCTTTCTAGAGTCTCTAATAGAGCCAGAAACTTGAGGGTACTGAGAACAAAAGAACGGTGTTTCCTATACATACAGACCATTGCTAGTTCAACTCTGCTTCTGAAACTGATACACACCACAAGTCATCTAACATCCAATGCTTTTGAGTTAAGAGAAAGAAACGTGTGTGCTTCGTAAATTATTTATATGCATTTGAGGTGAAAAGAGACTGAGTTTACCTGAAACGATGTCTTGCTTGTAGGAAGACACAGAGCCTGGAATTTAACTCCATTTCAGAAGAGAAACACACAGCACAGTTCTCATCCATGAAACACACTCTGCTTTAGACCAAGAAGCACACTCTTGCTTTCTAAGAGTCTCTAATACAGCAAAAAACATGACTGTGGTCAGTACAATATAACGGTGTTTCCTACACATACGGACCATATCTAGGTCAAATCTTCTCTGAAACTGATACAAAGCACAGTTCCATTAACATGCAATGATTTCAAGTTAAGAGCGAGATACGTGTGAGCTTCGTGAACGATGTAGCTTCCTTTGAGCTGAAAAGTGACTGAGTTTACCTGAAAAGATGTCTTGCTTGTAGGAAGACACAGAGCCTGGGATTTAACTCCATTTCTGAAGGGAAACACACAGCACAGTTCTCATCCATGAAACACACTCTGCTTTAGAGCAAGAAGCATGCTCTTGCTTTCTAGAGTCTGTAATAGAGCCAGAAACTTGAGTGTACTCAGAACAAAAGAACGGTGTTTCCTACACATACAGACCATTGCTAGTTCAACTCTGCTTCTGAAACTGATAGAAACCACAAGTCATCTAACATCCAATGCTTTTCAGTTAAGAGCAAGAAACGTATGTGCTTCGTAAACGATTTATATTCATTTGAGCTGAAAAGTGACTGAGTTTACCAGAAACCATGTCCTGCTTGTAGGAAGACACAGAGCATGTAATTTAACTCCATTTCTGAAGGGAAACACACAGCACAGTTCTCATCCATGAAACATACTCTGCTTTAGAGCAAGAAGCACACTTTTGCTTTCTAAGAGTCTCTAATACAGCAGGAAACGTGACTGTGGTCAGAACAAAATAACGGAGTTTCCGACACATACCGACCATACCTAGGTCAACTCTTCTTCTGAAACTGATACAAAGCACAGTTCCATTAACATGCAATGCTTTCAAGTAAAGAGCGAGATTCATGTGAGCTTCGTGAACGATGTAGCTTCCTTTGAGCAGAAAAGTGACTGAGTTTACCTGAAAGGATGTCTTGCTTGTAGGAAGACACAGAGCTTGGGATTTAACTCCATTTCTAAAAGGAAACACACAGCACAGTTCTCATCCATGAAATACACTCTGCTTTAGAGCAAGAAGCACCCTCTTGCTTTCTAAGTTTCTCTAATACAGCAGGAAATGTGACTGTTGTCAGAACAAAATAACGGTGTTTCCTACACATAGGGTCCATATCTAGGTCAACTCTTCTTCTGAATCTGATACAAACCACAGTTCCATTAACATGCAATGCTTTCAAGTTAAGAGCGAGAAACGTGTGAGCCTCGTGAACGATGTAGCTTCCTTTGAGCTGAAAAGTGACTGAGTTTACCTGAAAAGATGTCTTGCTTGTAGGAAGACATAGAGCCTGGGATTTAACTCCATTTCTGAAGGGAAACACACAGCACAGTTCTCATCCATGAAACACACAATGCTTTAGAGCAAGAAGCATGCTCTTGCTTTCTAGAGTCTCTAAAAGAGGGAGAAACTTGAGGGTAGTGAGAACAACTGAACGGTGGTTCCTACACATACAGACCATTGCTAGTTCAACTCTGCTTCTGAAACTGATACAAACCACAGGTCCTCTAACATCCAATGCTTTACAGTTAAGAGAAAGAAACGTGTGAGCTATGTGAATGACGTAGCTTTGTTTGAGCTGAAAGGTGACTGAGTTTACCTGAAACGAAGTCTTGCTTGTATTAAGATACAGAGGCTGTGATTTAACTCCATTACTGAAGGGAAACACACAGCACTGTTCTCACGATGAAACACACTCTGCATATAGGAAGAAGCACATTCTTGCTTTCTAGAGTCTCTAATAGAGCAGGAAACGTGAGTGTGCTCAGAACAAAAGAACGGTGTTTGCTACACATACGGACCATTGCTAGTTCAACTCTGCTTCTGAAACTGATGCAAACCACAGTTCCTATAACATACAATGCTTTCCTGTTCAGAGCGAGAAACATGTGAGCTTCGTGAACGATGTAGCTTTGTTTGAGCTGAAAGGTGACTGAGTTTACCTGAAACGATGTCTTGCTTGTAGAAAGATACAGACCCTGTAATTTAACTCCATTTCTGAAGGTAAAAACACAGCACTGTTCTCACGATGAAACACAATCTGCACATAGGAAGAAGCACGCTCTTGCTTTCTAGAGTCTCTAATAGAGCAGGAAACGTGAGTATGTTCAGAAAAAAGAACGGTGTTTCCTACACATACAGACCATTTCTAGTTCAACTCTGCTTCTGAAACTGATACAAACCACAAGTCATCTAACATCCAATGCTTTTGAGTTAAGAGCAAGAAACGTGTGTGCTTCGTAAATTATTTATATGCATTTGAGGTGAAAAGAGACTGAGTTTACCTGAAACGATGTCTTGCTTGTAGGAAGACACAGAGCCTGGAATTTAACTCCTTTTCTGAAGGGAAACACACAGCACAGTTCTCATCCATGAATACACTATGCTTTACAGCAAGAAGCACACTCTTGCTTTCTAAGAGTCTCTAATACAGCAAAAAACATGACTGTGGTCAGTACAATATAACGGTGTTTCCTACACATACGGACCATATCTAGGTCAAATCTTCTCTGAAACTGATACAAAGCACAGTTCCATTAACATGCAATGCTTTCAAGTTAAGAGCGAGATACATGTGAGCTTCGTGAACGATGTAGCTTCCTTTGAGCTGAAAAGTGACTGGGTTTACCTGAAAAGATGTCTTGCTTGTAGGAAGACACAGTGATTGGGATTTAACTCCATTTCTAAAAGGAAACACACAGCACAGTTCTCATCCATGAAATATACTCTGCTTTAGAGCAAGAAGCACACTCTTGCTTTCTAAGAGTCTCTAATACAGCAGGAAACGTGACTGTGGTCAGAACAAAATAACGGTGTTTCCTACTCATACTGACCATATCTAGGCCAAGTCTTCTTCTGAAACTGATACAAACCACAGTTCCATTAACATGCAATGCTTTCAAGTTAAGAGCGAGAAACGTGTGAGCCTCGTGAACGATGTAGCATCCTTTGAGCTGAAAAGTGACTGAGATTACCTGAAAAGATGTCTTGCTTGTAGGAAGACATAGAGCCTGCGATTTAACTCCATTTCTGAAGGGAAACACACAGCACAGTTCTCATCCATGAAACACACAATGCTTTAGAGCAAGAAGCATGCTCTTGCTTTCTAGAGTCTCTAAAAGAGGGAGAAACTTGAGGGTAGTCAGAACAAATGAACAGTGGTTCCTACTCATACAGACCATTGCTAGTTCAACTCTGCTTCTGAAACTGATACAAACCACAGGTCCTCTAACATCCAATGCTTTACAGTTAAGAGAAAGAAACGTGTGAGCTATGTGAATGATGTAGCTTTGTTTGAGCTGAAAGGTGACTGACTTTACATGAAACGAAGTCTTGCTTGTAGGAAGATACAGAGCCTGTGATTTAACTCCATTTCTGAAGGGAAACACACAGCACTGTTCTCACGATGAAACACACTCTGCTTATAGGAAGAAGCACACTCTTGCTTTCTAGAGTCTCTAATAGGACAGGAAACGTGAGTGTGCTCAGAAAAAAGAACGGTGTTTCCTACACATACAGACCATTTCTAGTTCAACTCTGCTTCTGAAACTGATACAAACCACAAGTCATCTAACATCCAATGCTTTTCAGTTAAGAGCGAGAAATGTGTGATCTTCGTAAACGATTTCTATTCATTTGAGCTGAAAAGTGACTGCGTTTACCTCAAATGATGTATTGCTTTTAGGAAGAAACAGAGCCTGGAATTTAACTCCATTTCTGAAGGGAAACACACAGCACAGTTCTCATCCATGAAATATACTCTGCTTTAGAGCAAGAAGCACACTCTTGCTTTCTAAGAGTCTCTAATACAGCAGGAAACGTGACTTTGGTCAATACAATATAAAGGTGTTTCCTACACATAGGGACCATATCTAGGTCAACTCTTCTTCTGAATCTGATACAAACCACAGTTCCATTAACATGCAATGCTTTCAAGTTAAGAGCGAGAAACGTGTGAGCCTCGTGAACGATGTAGCTTCCTTTGAGCTGAAAAGTGACTGAGTTTACCTGAAAAGATGTCTTGCTTGTAGGAAGACATAGAGCCTGCGATTTAACTCCATTTCTGAAGGGAAACACACAGCACAGTTCTCATCCATGAAACACACAATGCTTTAGAGCAAGAAGCATGCTCTTGCTTTCTAGAGTCTCTAAAAGAGGGAGAAACTTGAGGGTAGTGAGAACAACTGAACGGTGGTTCCTACACATACAGACCATTGCTAGTTCAACTCTGCTTCTGAAACTGATAGAAACCACAGGTCCTCTAACATCCAATGCTTTACAGTTAAGAGAAAGATACGTGTGAGCTATGTGAATGATGTAGCTTTGTTTGAGCTGAAAGGTGACTGAGTTTACATGAAACGAAGTCTTGCTTGTAGGAAGATACAAAGCCTGTGATTTAACTCCATTTCTGAAGGGAAACACACAGCACTGTTCTCACGATGAAACACACTCTGCATATAGGAAGAAGCACACTCTTGCTTTCTAGAGTCTCTAATAGGACAGGAAACGTGAGTGTGCTCAGAACAAAAGAACGGTGTTTCCTACACATACGGACCATTGCTAGTTCAACTCTGCTTCTGAAACTGATGCAAACCACAGTTCCTATAACATACAATGCTTTCCTGTTAAGAGCGAGAAACATGTGAGCTTCGTGAAAGATGTAGCTTTGTTTGAGCTGAAAGGTGACTGAGATTACCTGAAACGAAGTCTTGCTTGTAGGAAGATACAGAGCCTGTAATTTAACTCCATTTCTGAAGGGAAATACACAGCACTGTTCTCACGATGAAACACAATCTGCATATAGGAAGAAGCACGCTCTTGCTTTCTAGAGTCTCTAATAGAGCAGGAAACGTGAGTTTGTTCAGAAAAAAGAACGGTGTTTCCTACACATACAGACCATTTCTAATTCAACTCTGCTTCTGAAACTGATACAAACCACAAGTCATCTAACATCCAATGCTTTTCAGTTAAGAGCGAGAAATGTGTGATCTTCGTAAACGATTTCAATTCATTTGAGCTGAAAAGTGACTGCGTTTACCTCAAATGATGTATTGCTTTTAGGAAGAAACAGAGCCTGGAATTTAACTCCATTTCTGAAGGGAAACACACAGCACAGTTCTCATCCATGAAACACACTCTGCTTTAGAGCAAGAAGCACACTCTTGCTTTCTAAGAGTCTCTAATACAGCAGGAAACGTGACTTTGGTCAATACAATATAAAGGTGTTTCCTACACATACGGACCATATCTAGGTCAACTCTTCTTCTGAAACTGATACAAAGCACAGTTCCATTAACATGCAATGCTTTCAAGTTAAGAGCAAGATACGTGTGAGCTTCGTGAACGATGTAGCTTCCTTTGAGCTGAAAAGTGACTGAGTTTACCTTAAAAGATGTCTTGCTTGTAGGAAGACACAGAGCCTGGGATTTAACTCCATTTCTGAAGGGAAACACACAGCACAGTTCGCATCCATGAAACACACTCTGCTTTAGAGCAAGAAGCACGCTCTTGCTTTCTAAGTGTCTCTAGTACAGCAGGAAACGTGACTGTGGTCAGAACAAAATAACAGTGTTTCCTAAAACATACAGACAATATCTAGGTCAACTCTTCTTCTGAAACTGATGCAAACCACAGTTCTTCTAACATACAATGCTTTACAGTTAAGAGCGAGAAACATGTGAGATTCGTGAATGATGTAGCTTCCTTTGAGCGAAAAAGTGACTGAGTTTACCTTAAAAGGTGTCTTGCTTATAGGAAGACACAGAGCCTGGGATTTAACTCCGCTTCTGAAGAGAAACATACAGCACAGTTGTCATCCATGAAACACACTCTGCATTAGAGCAAGAAGCATGCTCTTGCTTTCTAGAGTCTCTAATAGTGCCAGAAACTTGAGGGTACTGAGAACAAAAGAACGGTGTTTCCTATACATACAGACCATTGCTAGTTCAACTCTGCTTCTGAAACTGATACAAACCACAGTTCCATTAAAATGCAATGCTTTCCAGATAAGAGCGAGAAATATGTAAGCTTCGTTTACGATGTAGCTTCCTTTGAGCAGAAAAGTGACTGAGTTTACCTGAAACGTTGTCTTGCCTGTAGAAAAACACAGAGCCTTGGATTTAACTCCATTTCTGAAGGGAAAAACACAGCACAGTTCTCATCCATGAAACACACTCTGCATATAGGAAGAAGCACGCTCTTGCTTTCTAGAGTCTCTAATAGAGCAGGAAACGTGAGTATGTTCAGAAAAAAGAACGGTGTTTCCTACACATACAGACCATTTCTAGTTCAACTCTGCTTCTGAAACTGATACAAACCACAAGTCATCTAACATCCAATGCTTTTGAGTTAAGAGCAAGAAACGTGTGTGCTTCGTAAATTATTTATATGCATTTGAGGTGAAAAGAGACTGAGTTTACCTGAAACGATGTCTTGCTTGTAGGAAGACACAGAGCCTGGAATTTAACTCCTTTTCTGAAGGGAAACACACAGCACAGTTCTCATCCATGAAACATACTCTGCTTTAGAGCAAGAAGCACACTCTTGCTTTCTAAGAGTCTCTAATACAGCAGGAAACGTGACTGTGGTCAGAACAAAATAACGGAGTTTCCTACACATACCGACCATACCTAGGTCAACTCTTCTTCTGAAACTGATACAAAGCACAGTTCCATTAACATGCAATGCTTTCAAGTAAAGAGCGAGATTCATGTGAGCTTCGTGAACGATGTAGCTTCCTTTGAGCAGAAAAGTGACTGAGTTTACCTGAAAGGATGTCTTGCTTGTAGGAAGACACAGAGCTTGGGATTTAACTCCATTTCTAAAAGGAAACACACAGCACAGTTCTCATCCATGAAATACACTCTGCTTTAGAGCAAGAAGCACCCTCTTGCTTTCTAAGTTTCTCTAATACAGCAGGAAATGTGACTGTTGTCAGAACAAAATAACGGTGTTTCCTACACATAGGGTCCATATCTAGGTCAACTCTTCTTCTGAATCTGATACAAACCACAGTTCCATTAACATGCAATGCTTTCAAGTTAAGAGCGAGAAACGTGTGAGCCTCGTGAACGATGTAGCTTCCTTTGAGCTGAAAAGTGACTGAGTTTACCTCAAAAGATGTCTTGCTTGTAGGAAGACATAGAGCCTGGGATTTAACTCCATTTCTGAAGGGAAACACACAGCACAGTTCTCATCCATGAAACACACAATGCTTTAGAGCAAGAAGCATGCTCTTGCTTTCTAGAGTCTCTAAAAGAGGGAGAAACTTGAGGGTAGTGAGAACAACTGAACGGTGGTTCCTACACATACAGACCATTGCTAGTTCAACTCTGCTTCTGAAACTGATACAAACCACAGGTCCTCTAACATCCAATGCTTTACAGTTAAGAGAAAGAAACGTGTGAGCTATGTGAATGACGTAGCTTTGTTTGAGCTGAAAGGTGACTGAGTTTACCTGAAACGAAGTCTTGCTTGTATTAAGATACAGAGGCTGTGATTTAACTCCATTACTGAAGGGAAACACACAGCACTGTTCTCACGATGAAACACACTCTGCATATAGGAAGAAGCACATTCTCGCTTTCTAGAGTCTCTAATAGAGCAGGAAACGTGAGTGTGCTCAGAACAAAAGAACGGTGTTTGCTACACATACGGACCATTGCTAGTTCAACTCTGCTTCTGAAACTGATGCAAACCACAGTTCCTATAACATACAATGCTTTCCTGTTCAGAGCGAGAAACATGTGAGCTTCGTGAACGATGTAGCTTTGTTTGAGCTGAAAGGTGACTGAGTTTACCTGAAACGATGTCTTGCTTGTAGAAAGATACAGACCCTGTAATTTAACTCCATTTCTGAAGGTAAAAACACAGCACTGTTCTCACGATGAAACACAATCTGCACATAGGAAGAAGCACGCTCTTGCTTTCTAGAGTCTCTAATAGAGCAGGAAACGTGAGTATGTTCAGAAAAAAGAACGGTGTTTCCTACACATACAGACCATTTCTAGTTCAACTCTGCTTCTGAAACTGATACAAACCACAAGTCATCTAACATCCAATGCTTTTGAGTTAAGAGCAAGAAACGTGTGTGCTTCGTAAATTATTTATATGCATTTGAGGTGAAAAGAGACTGAGTTTACCTGAAACGATGTCTTGCTTGTAGGAAGACACAGAGCCTGGAATTTAACTCCTTTTCTGAAGGGAAACACACAGCACAGTTCTCATCCATGAATACACTATGCTTTACAGCAAGAAGCACACTCTTGCTTTCTAAGAGTCTCTAATACAGCAAAAAACATGACTGTGGTCAGTACAATATAACGGTGTTTCCTACACATACGGACCATATCTAGGTCAAATCTTCTCTGAAACTGATACAAAGCACAGTTCCATTAACATGCAATGCTTTCAAGTTAAGAGCGAGATACATGTGAGCTTCGTGAACGATGTAGCTTCCTTTGAGCTGAAAAGTGACTGGGTTTACCTGAAACGATGTCTTGCTTGTAGGAAGACACAGTGATTGGGATTTAACTCCATTTCTAAAAGGAAACACACAGCACAGTTCTCATCCATGAAATATACTCTGCTTTAGAGCAAGAAGCACACTCTTGCTTTCTAAGAGTCTCTAATACAGCAGGAAACGTGACTGTGGTCAGAACAAAATAACGGTGTTTCCTACTCATACTGACCATATCTAGGCCAAGTCTTCTTCTGAAACTGATACAAACCACAGTTCCATTAACATGCAATGCTTTCAAGTTAAGAGCGAGAAACGTGTGAGCCTCGTGAACGATGTAGCATCCTTTGAGCTGAAAAGTGACTGAGATTACCTGAAAAGATGTCTTGCTTGTAGGAAGACATAGAGCCTGCGATTTAACTCCATTTCTGAAGGGAAACACACAGCACAGTTCTCATCCATGAAACACACAATGCTTTAGAGCAAGAAGCATGCTCTTGCTTTCTAGAGTCTCTAAAAGAGGGAGAAACTTGAGGGTAGTCAGAACAAATGAACAGTGGTTCCTACTCATACAGACCATTGCTAGTTCAACTCTGCTTCTGAAACTGATACAAACCACAGGTCCTCTAACATCCAATGCTTTACAGTTAAGAGAAAGAAACGTGTGAGCTATGTGAATGATGTAGCTTTGTTTGAGCTGAAAGGTGACTGACTTTACATGAAACGAAGTCTTGCTTGTAGGAAGATACAGAGCCTGTGATTTAACTCCATTTCTGAAGGGAAACACACAGCACTGTTCTCACGATGAAACACACTCTGCATATAGGAAGAAGCACACTCTTGCTTTCTAGAGTCTCTAATAGGACAGGAAACGTGAGTGTGCTCAGAAAAAAGAACGGTGTTTCCTACACATACAGACCATTTCTAGTTCAACTCTGCTTCTGAAACTGATACAAACCACAAGTCATCTAACATCCAATGCTTTTCAGTTAAGAGCGAGAAATGTGTGATCTTCGTAAACGATTTCTATTCATTTGAGCTGAAAAGTGACTGCGTTTACCTCAAATGATGTATTGCTTTTAGGAAGAAACAGAGCCTGGAATTTAACTCCATTTCTGAAGGGAAACACACAGCACAGTTCTCATCCATGAAATATACTCTGCTTTAGAGCAAGAAGCACACTCTTGCTTTCTAAGAGTCTCTAATACAGCAGGAAACGTGACTTTGGTCAATACAATATAAAGGTGTTTCCTACACATAGGGACCATATCTAGGTCAACTCTTCTTCTGAATCTGATACAAACCACAGTTCCATTAACATGCAATGCTTTCAAGTTAAGAGCGAGAAACGTGTGAGCCTCGTGAACGATGTAGCTTCCTTTGAGCTGAAAAGTGACTGAGTTTACCTGAAAAGATGTCTTGCTTGTAGGAAGACATAGAGCCTGCGATTTAACTCCATTTCTGAAGGGAAACACACAGCACAGTTCTCATCCATGAAACACACAATGCTTTAGAGCAAGAAGCATGCTCTTGCTTTCTAGAGTCTCTAAAAGAGGGAGAAACTTGAGGGTAGTGAGAACAACTGAACGGTGGTTCCTACACATACAGACCATTGCTAGTTCAACTCTGCTTCTGAAACTGATAGAAACCACAGGTCCTCTAACATCCAATGCTTTACAGTTAAGAGAAAGATACGTGTGAGCTATGTGAATGATGTAGCTTTGTTTGAGCTGAAAGGTGACTGAGTTTACATGAAACGAAGTCTTGCTTGTAGGAAGATACAAAGCCTGTGATTTAACTCCATTTCTGAAGGGAAACACACAGCACTGTTCTCACGATGAAACACACTCTGCATATAGGAAGAAGCACACTCTTGCTTTCTAGAGTCTCTAATAGGACAGGAAACGTGAGTGTGCTCAGAACAAAAGAACGGTGTTTCCTACACATACGGACCATTGCTAGTTCAACTCTGCTTCTGAAACTGATGCAAACCACAGTTCCTATAACATACAATGCTTTCCTGTTAAGAGCGAGAAACATGTGAGCTTCGTGAAAGATGTAGCTTTGTTTGAGCTGAAAGGTGACTGAGATTACCTGAAACGAAGTCTTGCTTGTAGGAAGATACAGAGCCTGTAATTTAACTCCATTTCTGAAGGGAAATACACAGCACTGTTCTCACGATGAAACACAATCTGCATATAGGAAGAAGCACGCTCTTGCTTTCTAGAGTCTCTAATAGAGCAGGAAACGTGAGTTTGTTCAGAAAAAAGAACGGTGTTTCCTACACATACAGACCATTTCTAATTCAACTCTGCTTCTGAAACTGATACAAACCACAAGTCATCTAACATCCAATGCTTTTCAGTTAAGAGCGAGAAATGTGTGATCTTCGTAAACGATTTCAATTCATTTGAGCTGAAAAGTGACTGCGTTTACCTCAAATGATGTATTGCTTTTAGGAAGAAACAGAGCCTGGAATTTAACTCCATTTCTGAAGGGAAACACACAGCACAGTTCTCATCCATGAAACACACTCTGCTTTAGAGCAAGAAGCACACTCTTGCTTTCTAAGAGTCTCTAATACAGCAGGAAACGTGACTTTGGTCAATACAATATAAAGGTGTTTCCTACACATACGGACCATATCTAGGTCAACTCTTCTTCTGAAACTGATACAAAGCACAGTTCCATTAACAAGCAATGCTTTCAAGTTAAGAGCAAGATACGTGTGAGCTTCGTGAACGATGTAGCTTCCTTTGAGCTGAAAAGTGACTGAGTTTACCTTAAAAGATGTCTTGCTTGTAGGAAGACACAGAGCCTGGGATTTAACTCCATTTCTGAAGGGAAACACACAGCACAGTTCGCATCCATGAAACACACTCTGCTTTAGAGCAAGAAGCACGCTCTTGCTTTCTAAGTGTCTCTAGTACAGCAGGAAACGTGACTGTGGTCAGAACAAAATAACAGTGTTTCCTAAAACATACAGACAATATCTAGGTCAACTCTTCTTCTGAAACTGATGCAAACCACAGTTCTTCTAACATACAATGCTTTACAGTTAAGAGCGAGAAACATGTGAGATTCGTGAATGATGTAGCTTCCTTTGAGCGAAAAAGTGACTGAGTTTACCTTAAAAGGTGTCTTGCTTATAGGAAGACACAGAGCCTGGGATTTAACTCCGCTTCTGAAGAGAAACATACAGCACAGTTGTCATCCATGAAACACACTCTGCATTAGAGCAAGAAGCATGCTCTTGCTTTCTAGAGTCTCTAATAGTGCCAGAAACTTGAGGGTACTGAGAACAAAAGAACGGTGTTTCCTATACATACAGACCATTGCTAGTTCAACTCTGCTTCTGAAACTGATACAAACCACAGTTCCATTAAAATGCAATGCTTTCCAGATAAGAGCGAGAAATATGTAAGCTTCGTTTACGATGTAGCTTCCTTTGAGCAGAAAAGTGACTGAGTTTACCTGAAACGTTGTCTTGCCTGTAGAAAAACACAGAGCCTGGGATTTAACTCCATTTCTGAAGGGAAAAACACAGCACAGTTCTCATCCATGAAACACACTCTGCATATAGGAAGAAGCACGCTCTTGCTTTCTAGAGTCTCTAATAGAGCAGGAAACGTGAGTATGTTCAGAAAAAAGAACGGTGTTTCCTACACATACAGACCGTTTCTAGTTCAACTCTGCTTCTGAAACTGATACAAACCACAAGTCATCTAACATCCAATGCTTTTGAGTTAAGAGCAAGAAACGTGTGTGCTTCGTAAATTATTTATATGCATTTGAGGTGAAAAGAGACTGAGTTTACCTGAAACGATGTCTTGCTTGTAGGAAGACACAGAGCCTGGAATTTAACTCCTTTTCTGAAGGGAAACACACAGCACAGTTCTCATCCATGAAACATACTCTGCTTTAGAGCAAGAAGCACACTCTTGCTTTCTAAGAGTCTCTAATACAGCAGGAAACGTGACTGTGGTCAGAACAAAATAACGGAGTTTCCTACACATACCGACCATACCTAGGTCAACTCTTCTTCTGAAACTGATACAAAGCACAGTTCCATTAACATGCAATGCTTTCAAGTAAAGAGCGAGATTCATGTGAGCTTCGTGAACGATGTAGCTTCCTTTGAGCAGAAAAGTGACTGAGTTTACCTGAAAGGATGTCTTGCTTGTAGGAAGACACAGAGCTTGGGATTTAACTCCATTTCTAAAAGGAAACACACAGCACAGTTCTCATCCATGAAATACACTCTGCTTTAGAGCAAGAAGCACCCTCTTGCTTTCTAAGTTTCTCTAATACAGCAGGAAATGTGACTGTTGTCAGAACAAAATAACGGTGTTTCCTACACATAGGGTCCATATCTAGGTCAACTCTTCTTCTGAATCTGATACAAACCACAGTTCCATTAACATGCAATGCTTTCAAGTTAAGAGCGAGAAACGTGTGAGCCTCGTGAACGATGTAGCTTCCTTTGAGCTGAAAAGTGACTGAGTTTACCTCAAAAGATGTCTTGCTTGTAGGAAGACATAGAGCCTGGGATTTAACTCCATTTCTGAAGGGAAACACACAGCACAGTTCTCATCCATGAAACACACAATGCTTTAGAGCAAGAAGCATGCTCTTGCTTTCTAGAGTCTCTAAAAGAGGGAGAAACTTGAGGATAGTGAGAACAACTGAACGGTGGTTCCTACACATACAGACCATTGCTAGTTCAACTCTGCTTCTGAAACTGATACAAACCACAGGTTCTCTAACATCCAATGCTTTACAGTTAAGAGAAAGATACGTGTGAGCTATGTGAATGACGTAGCTTTGTTTGAGCTGAAAGGTGACTGAGTTTACATGAAACGAAGTCTTGCTTGTATTAAGATACAGAGGCTGTGATTTAACTCCATTTCTGAAGGGAAACACACAGCACTGTTCTCACGATGAAACACACTCTGCATATAGGAAGAAGCACATTCTTGCTTTCTAGAGTCTCTAATAGAGCAGGAAACGTGAGTGTGCTCAGAACAAAAGAACGGTGTTTGCTACACATACGGACTATTGCTAGTTCAACTCTGCTTCTGAAACTGATGCAAACCACAGTTCCTATAACATACAATGCTTTCCTGTTAAGAGCGAGAAACATGTGAGCTTCGTGAACGATGTAGCTTTGTTTGAGCTGAAAGGTGACTGAGTTTACCTGAAACGATGTCTTGCTTGTAGGAAGATACAGAGCCTGTAATTTAACTCCATTTCTGAAGGTATATACACAGCACTGTTCTCACGATGAAACACAATCTGCATATAGGAAGAAGCACGCTCTTGCTTTCTAGAGTCTCTAATAGAGCAGGAAACGTGAGTATGTTCAGAAAAAAGAACGGTGTTTCCTACACATACAGACCATTTCTAGTTCAACTCTGCTTCTGAAACTGATACAAACCACAAGTCATCTAACATCCAATGCTTTTGAGTTAAGAGCAAGAAACGTGTGTGCTTCGTAAATTATTTATATGCATTTGAGGTGAAAAGAGACTGAGTTTACCTGAAACGATGTCTTGCTTGTAGGAAGACAAAGAGCCTGGAATTTAACTCCTTTTCTGAAGGGAAACACACAGCACAGTTCTCATCCATGAATACACTATGCTTTACAGCAAGAAGCACACTCTTGCTTTTTAAGAGTCTCTAATACAGCAAAAAACATGACTGTGGTCAGTACAATATAACGGTGTTTCCTACACATACGGACCATATCTAGGTCAAATCTTCTCTGAAACTGATACAAAGCACAGTTCCATTAACATGCAATGATTTCAAGTTAAGAGCGAGATACGTGTGAGCTTCGTGAACGATGTAGCTTCCTTTGAGCTGAAAAGTGACTGGGTTTACCTGTAAAGATGTCTTGCTTGTAGGAAGACACAGAGATTGGGATTTAACTCCATTTCTAAAAGGAAACACACAGCACAGTTCTCATCCATGAAATATACTCTGCTTTAGAGCAAGAAGCACACTCTTGCTTTCTAGAGTCTGTAATAGAGCCAGAAACTTGAGTGTACTCAGAACAAAAGAACAGTGTTTCCTACACATACAGACCATTGCTAGTTCAACTCTGCTTCTGAAACTGATACAAACCACAAGTCATCTAACATCCAATGCTTTTGAGTTAAGAGCTAGAAACGTGTGTGCTTCGTAAACGATTTATATTCATTTGAGTTGATAAGTGACTGAGTTTACCAGAAACCATGTCCTGCTTGTAGGAAGACACAGAGCCTGGAATTTAACTCCATTTCTGAAGGGAAACACACAGCACAGTTCTCATCCATGAAACATACTCTGCTTTAGAGCAAGAAGCACACTTTTGCTTTCTAAGAGTCTCTAATACAGCATGAAACGTGACTTTGGTCAGAACAAAATCACGGAGTTTCCTACACATACGGACCATACCTAGGTCAACTCTTCTTCTGAAACTGATACAAAGCACAGTTTCATTAACATGCAATGCTTTCAAGTTAAGAGCGAGATACATGTGAGCTTCGTGAACGATGTAGCTTCCTTTGAGCTGAAAAGTGACTGGGTTTACCTGAAAAGATGTCTTGCTTGTAGGAAGACACAGTGATTGGGATTTAACTCCATTTCTAAAAGGAAACACACAGCACAGTTCTCATCCATGAAATATACTCTGCTTTAGAGCAAGAAGCACACTCTTGCTTTCTAAGAGTCTCTAATACAGCAGGAAACGTGACTGTGGTCAGAACAAAATAACGGTGTTTCCTACTCATACTGACCATATCTAGGCCAAGTCTTCTTCTGAAACTGATACAAACCACAGTTCCATTAACATGCAATGCTTTCAAGTTAAGAGCGAGAAACGTGTGAGCCTCGTGAACGATGTAGCATCCTTTGAGCTGAAAAGTGACTGAGATTACCTGAAAAGATGTCTTGCTTGTAGGAAGACATAGAGCCTGCGATTTAACTCCATTTCTGAAGGGAAACACACAGCACAGTTCTCATCCATGAAACACACAATGCTTTAGAGCAAGAAGCATGCTCTTGCTTTCTAGAGTCTCTAAAAGAGGGAGAAACTTGAGGGTAGTCAGAACAAATGAACAGTGGTTCCTACTCATACAGACCATTGCTAGTTCAACTCTGCTTCTGAAACTGATACAAACCACAGGTCCTCTAACATCCAATGCTTTACAGTTAAGAGAAAGAAACGTGTGAGCTATGTGAATGATGTAGCTTTGTTTGAGCTGAAAGGTGACTGACTTTACATGAAACGAAGTCTTGCTTGTAGGAAGATACAGAGCCTGTGATTTAACTCCATTTCTGAAGGGAAACACACAGCACTGTTCTCACGATGAAACACACTCTGCATATAGGAAGAAGCACACTCTTGCTTTCTAGATTCTCTAATAGGACAGGAAACGTGAGTGTGCTCAGAAAAAAGAACGGTGTTTCCTACACATACAGACCATTTCTAGTTCAACTCTGCTTCTGAAACTGATACAAACCACAAGTCATCTAACATCCAATGCTTTTCAGTTAAGAGCGAGAAATGTGTGATCTTCGTAAACGATTTCTATTCATTTGAGCTGAAAAGTGACTGCGTTTACCTCAAATGATGTATTGCTTTTAGGAAGAAACAGAGCCTGGAATTTAACTCCATTTCTGAAGGGAAACACACAGCACAGTTCTCATCCATGAAATATACTCTGCTTTAGAGCAAGAAGCACACTCTTGCTTTCTAAGAGTCTCTAATACAGCAGGAAACGTGACTTTGGTCAATACAATATAAAGGTGTTTCCTACACATAGGGACCATATCTAGGTCAACTCTTCTTCTGAATCTGATACAAACCACAGTTCCATTAACATGCAATGCTTTCAAGTTAAGAGCGAGAAACGTGTGAGCCTCGTGAACGATGTAGCTTCCTTTGAGCTGAAAAGTGACTGAGTTTACCTGAAAAGATGTCTTGCTTGTAGGAAGACATAGAGCCTGCGATTTAACTCCATTTCTGAAGGGAAACACACAGCACAGTTCTCATCCATGAAACACACAATGCTTTAGAGCAAGAAGCATGCTCTTGCTTTCTAGAGTCTCTAAAAGAGGGAGAAACTTGAGGGTAGTGAGAACAACTGAACGGTGGTTCCTACACATACAGACCATTGCTAGTTCAACTCTGCTTCTGAAACTGATAGAAACCACAGGTCCTCTAACATCCAATGCTTTACAGTTAAGAGAAAGATACGTGTGAGCTATGTGAATGATGTAGCTTTGTTTGAGCTGAAAGGTGACTGAGTTTACATGAAACGAAGTCTTGCTTGTAGGAGATACAGAGCCTGTGATTTAACTCCATTTCTGAAGGGAAACACACAGCACTGTTCTCACGATGAAACACACTCTGCATATAGGAAGAAGCACACTCTTGCTTTCTAGAGTCTCTAATAGGACAGGAAACGTGAGTGTGCTCAGAACAAAAGAACGGTGTTTCCTACACATACGGACCATTGCTAGTTCAACTCTGCTTCTGAAACTGATGCAAACCACAGTTCCTATAACATACAATGCTTTCCTGTTAAGAGCGAGAAACATGTGAGCTTTGTGAACGATGTAGCTTTGTTTGAGCTGAAAGGTGACTGAGATTACCTGAAACGAAGTCTTGCTTGTAGGAAGATACAGAGCCTGTAATTTAACTCCATTTCTGAAGGGAAATACACAGCACTGTTCTCACGATGAAACACAATCTGCATATAGGAAGAAGCACGCTCTTGCTTTCTAGAGTCTCTAATAGAGCAGGAAACGTGAGTTTGTTCAGAAAAAAGAACGGTGTTTCCTACACATACAGACCATTTCTAATTCAACTCTGCTTCTGAAACAGATACAAACCACAAGTAATCTAACATCCAATGCTTTTCAGTTAAGAGCGAGAAATGTGTGATCTTCGTAAACGATTTCAATTCATTTGAGCTGAAAAGTGACTGCGTTTACCTCAAATGATGTATTGCTTTTAGGAAGAAACAGAGCCTGGAATTTAACTCCATTTCTGAAGGGAAACACACAGCACAGTTCTCATCCATGAAACACACTCTGCTTTAGAGCAAGAAGCACACTCTTGCTTTCTAAGAGTCTCTAATACAGCAAAAAACATGACTGTGGTCAGTACAATATAAAGGTGTTTCCTACACACACGGACCATATCTAGTTCAACTCTGCTCCTGAAATTGATACAAACCACAGGTCCTCTAACATCCAATGATTTCCAGTTAAGAGCGAGAAAAGTGTGAGCTTCATGAACGATGTAGCTTCCTTTGAGCTGAATAGTGACTGAGTTTACCTGAAAAAAGGTCTTGCTTGTAGGAAGACACAGAGCCTGGGATTTAACTCCATTTCTGAAGGGAAACACACAGCACAGTTCTCATCCATGAAACACACTCTGCTTTAGAGCAAGAAGCACGCTCTTGCTTTCTAAGTGTCTCTAGTACAGCAGGAAACGTGACTGTGGTCAGAACAAAATAACAGTGTTTCCTACACATACAGACAATATCTAGGTCAACTCTTCTTCTGAAACTGATGCAAACCACAGTTCTTCTAACATACAATGCTTTACAGTTAAGAGCGAGAAACATGTGAGATTCGTGAACGATGTAGCTTCCTTTGAGCGAAAAAGTGACTGAGTTTACCTTAAAAGGTGTCTTGCTTATAGGAAGACACAGAGCCTGGGATTTAACTCCGCTTCTGAAGAGAAACATACAGCACAGTTGTCATCCATGAAACACACTCTGCATTAGAGCAAGAAGCATGCTCTTGCTTTCTAGAGTCTCTAATAGTGCCAGAAACTTGAGGGTACTGAGAACAAAAGAACGGTGTTTCCTATACATACAGACCATTGCTAGTTCAACTCTGCTTCTGAAACTGATACAAACCACAAGTCATCTAACATCCAATGCTTTTGAGTTAAGAGAAAGAAACGTGTGTGCTTCGTAAATTATTTATATGCATTTGGGGTGAAAAGAGACTGAGTTTACCTGAAACGATGTCTTGCTTGTAGGAAGACACAGAGCCTGGAACTTAACTCCATTTCTGAAGGGAAACACACAGCACAGTTCTCATCAATGAAACACACTCTGCTTTAGAGCAAGAAGCACACTCTTGCTTTCCAAGAGTCTCTAATACAGCAAAAAACATGACTGTGGTCAGGACAATATAAAGGTGTTTCCTACACATACGGACCATATCTAGGTCAAATCTTCTCTGAAACTGATACAAACCACAGTTCCATTAACATGCAATGATTTCAAGTTAAGAGCGAGATACGTGTGAGCTTCGTGAACGATGTAGCTTCCTTTGAGCTGAAAAGTGACTGAGTTTACCTGAAAAGATGTCTTGCTTGTAGGAAGACACAGAGCCTGGGATTTACTCCATTTCTGAAGGGAAACACACAGCACAGTTCTCATCCATAAAACACTCTCTGCTTTAGAGCAAGAAGCACGCTCTTGCTTTCTAAGAGTCTCTAATACAGCAGGAAACGTGACTGTGGTCAGAACAAAATAAAGGTGTTTCCTACACATACGGACCATATCTAGTCAACTCTTCTTCTGAAACTGATGCAAACCACAGTTCTTCTAACATACAATGCTTTACAGTTAAGAGCGAGAAACATGTGAGATTCGTGAATGATGTAGCTTCCTTTGAGCGAAAAAGTGACTGAGTTTACCTTAAAAGGTGTCTTGCTTATAGGAAGACACAGAGCCTGGGATTTAACTCCGCTTCTGAAGAGAAACATACAGCACAGTTGTCATCCATGAAACACACTCTGCATTAGAGCAAGAAGCATGCTCTTGCTTTCTAGAGTCTCTAATAGTGCCAGAAATTTGAGGGTACTGAGAACAAAAGAACGGTGTTTCCTATACATACAGACCATTGCTAGTTCAACTCTGCTTCTGAAACTGATACAAACCACAGTTCCATTAACATGCAATGCTTTCCAGATAAGAGCGAGAAATATGTGAGCTTCGTTTACGATGTAGCTTCCTTTGAGCAGAAAAGTGACTGAGTTTACCTGAAACGTTGTCTTGCCTGTAGAAAAACACAGAGCCTGGGATTTAACTCCATTTCTGAAGGGAAAAACACAGCACAGTTCTCATCCATGAAACACACTCTTCTTTAGAGCAAGAAGCACGCTCTTGCTTTCTAGAGTCTATAATAGAGCCAGAAACTTGACACTGTGCTCAGAATAAATCAACTCTGTTTCCTACACACACGGACCATATCTAGTTCAACTCTGCTCCTGAAATTGATACAAACCACAGGTCCTCTAACATACAATGCTTTACAGTTAAGAGCAAGAAACGTGTGAGCTACGTGAATGATGTAGCTTTGTTTGAGCTAAAATGTGACTGAGTTTATGTGAAACGAAATCTTGCTTGTAGGAAGATACAGAGCCTGTGATTTAACTCTATTTCTGAAGGGAAACACACAGCACTGTTCTCATGATGAAACACACTCTGTGTATAGGAGAAGTACGCTCTTGCTTTCTAGAGTCTATAATAGAGCAGGAAATGTGAGTGGGCTCAATACAAACGAACGGTGTTTCCTAAACATACGGACCATTGCTAGTTCAACTCTGCTTCTGAAACTGATACAAACCACAAGTCATCTAACATCCAATGCTTTTCATTAAAGAGCGAGAAATGTGTGTTCTTCGTAAACGATTTATATTCATTTGAGCTGAAAAGTGACAGCGTTTACCTGAAATGATGTCTTGCTTGTAGGAAGAAACAGAGCCTGGAATTTAACTCCATTTCTGAAGGGAAACACACAGCACAGTTCTCATCCATGAAACACTCTGCTTTAGAGCAAGAAGCATGCTCTTCCTTTCTAAGATTCTCTAATATAGCAGGAAACGTGACTGTGGTCAGAACAAAATAATGGTGTTTCCTACACATACGGACCATATCTATGTCAACTCTTCTTCTCAAACTGATACAAACCACAGTTCCTCTAACATACAATGCTTTACAGTTAAGAGCGAGAAACATGTGAGCTTCGTGAACGATGTAGCTTCCTTTGACCTGAAAAGTGACTGAGTTTACCTGAAAAGATGTCTTGCTTTTAGGAAGACACAGAGCCTGGGATTTAACTCCATTTCTGAAGGGAAACACACAGCACAGTTCTCATCCATGAAGCACACTCTGCTTTAGAGCAAGAAGCACGCTCTTGCTTTCCAGAATCTCTTATAGAGCCAGAAACTTGAGGGTACTCAGAACAAAAGAACGGTGTTTCCTACACATACGGACAATTGCTAGTTCAACTCTGCTTCTGAAACCGATGCAAACCACACGTCCTCTAACATCCAATGCTTTACAGTTAAGAGCAAGAAACGTGTGAGCTACGTGAACAATGTTGCTTTGTTTGAGCTGAAAGGTGACTGAGTTTACGTGAAACTAAGTCTTGCTTGTAGGAAGACAGAGAGCGTGCGATTTAACTCCATCTGAAGGGAAACACACAGCACAGTTCTCATCCATGAGACACACTCTTATTTAGAGCAAGAAGCACGCTCTTGCTTTCTAAGAGTCTCTAATACAGGAGGAAACCTGACTGTGGACAGAACAAAATAACGGTGTTTCCTACACATACGGACCTTATCTAGTCAAGTCTTCTTCTGAAACTGATACAAACCACAGTTCCATTAACATGCAATGCTTTCCAGATAACAGCAAGAAACGTGTGAGCTTCGTTTAAGATGTAGATTCCTTTGAGCAGAAAAGTTACAGAGTTTACCTGAAAAGATGTCTTGCTTGTAGAAAGACACATAGCCTGGGATTTAACTCCATTTCTGAAGGGAAAAACACAGCACAGTTCTCATCCATGAAACACACTCTGCCTTAGGTCAAGAAGCACGTTCTTGCTTTCTAGAGTCTACAATAGAGCCAGAAACATGAATGTATGCTCAGAATAAAAGAACTGTGTTTCCTACACACACGGACCATATCTAGTTCAACTCTGCTCCTGAAATTGATACAAACCACAGGTCCTCTAACATCCAATGATTTCCAGTTAAGAGCGAGAAAATTGTGAGCTTCATGAACGATGTAGCTTCCTTTGAGCTGAATAGTGACTGAGTTTACCTGAAAAAAGGTCTTGCTTGTAGGAAGACACAGAGCCTGGGATTTAACTCCATTTCTGAAGGGAAACACACAGCACAGTTCTCATCCATGAAACACACTCTGCTTTAGAGCAAGAAGCACGCTCTTGCTTTCTAAGTGTCTCTAGTACAGCAGGAAACGTGACTGTGGTCAGAACAAAATAACAGTGTTTCCTACACATACAGACAATATCTAGGTCAACTCTTCTTCTGAAACTGATGCAAACCACAGTTCTTCTAACATACAATGCTTTACAGTTAAGAGCGAGAAACATGTGAGATTCGTGAACGATGTAGCTTCCTTTGAGCGAAAAAGTGACTGAGTTTACCTTAAAAGGTGTCTTGCTTATAGGAAGACACAGAGCCTGGGATTTAACTCCGCTTCTGAAGAGAAACATACAGCACAGTTGTCATCCATGAGACACACTCTGCATTAGAGCAAGAAGCATGCTCTTGCTTTCTAGAGTCTCTAGTAGTGCCAGAAACTTGAGGGTACTGAAAACAAAAGAACGGTGTTTCCTATACATACAGACCATTGCTAGTTCAACTCTGCTTCTGAAACTGATACAAACCACAAGTCATCTAACATCCAATGCTTTTGAGTTAAGAGAAAGAAACGTGTGTGCTTCGTAAATTATTTATATGCATTTGGGGTGAAAAGAGACTGAGTTTACCTGAAACGATGTCTTGCTTGTAGGAAGACACAGAGCCTGGAACTTAACTCCATTTCTGAAGGGAAACACACAGCACAGTTCTCATCCATGAAACACACTATGCTTTAGAGCAAGAAGCACACTCTTGCTTTCTAAGAGTCTCTAATACAGCAAAAAGCAGGACTGTGGTCAGTACAATATAACGGTGTTTCCTACACATACGGACCATATCTAGGTCAAATCTTCTCTGAAACTGATACAAAGCACAGTTCCATTAACATGCAATGATTTCAAGTTAAGAGCGAGATACGTGTGAGCTTCGTGAACGATGTAGCTTCCTTTGAGCTGAAAAGTGACTGAGTTTACCTGAAAAGATGTCTTGCATATAGGAAGACACAGAGCCTGGGATTTAACTCCATTTCTGAAGGGAAACAGACAGCACAGTTCTCATCCATGAAACACACTCTGCTTTAGAGCATGAAGCATGCTCTTGCTTTCTAGAGTCTGTAATAGAGCCAGAAACTTGAGTGTACTCAGAACAAAAGAACGGTGTTTCCTACACATACAGACCATTGCTAGTTCAACTCTGCTTCTGAAACTGATACAAACCACAAGTCATCTAACATCCAATGCTTTTCAGTTAAGAGCAAGAAACGTGTGTGCTTCGTAAACGATTTATATTCATTTGAGCTGAAAAGTGACTGATTTTACCAGAAACCACGTCCTGCTTGTAGGAAGACACAGAGCCTGGAATTTAACTCCATTTCTGAAGGGAAACACACAGCACAGTTCTCATCCATGAAACATACTCTGCTTTAGAGCAAGAAGCACACTTTTGCTTTCTAAGAGTCTCTAATACAGCAGGAAACGTGACTGTGGTCAGAACAAAATAACGGAGTTTCCTACACATACGGACCATATCTAGGTGAAATCTTCTTCTGAATCTGATACAAACCACAGTTCCATTAACATGCAATGCTTTCAAGTTAAGAGCAAGAAACGTGTGAGCCTCGTGAACGATGTAGCTTCCTTTGAGCTGAAAAGTGACTGAGTTTACCTGAAAAGATGTCTTGCTTGTAGGAAGACACAGAGCCTGGGATTTACTCCATTTCTGAAGGGAAACACACAGCACAGTTCTCATCCATAAAACACTCTCTGCTTTAGAGCAAGAAGCACGCTCTTGCTTTCTAAGAGTCTCTAAAAGAGGGAGAAACTTGAGGGTAGTGAGAACAAATGAACGGTGGTTCCTACACATACAGACCATTGCTAGTTCAACTCTGCTTCTGAAACTGATACAAACCACATGTCCTCTAACATCCAATGCTTTACAGTTAAGAGAAAGAAACGTGTGAGCTATGTGAATGACATAGCTTTGTTTGAGCTGAAAGGTGACTGAGTTTACGTGAAACGAAGTCTTGCTTGTATTAAGATACAGAGCCTGTGATTTAACTCCATTTCTGAAGGGAAACACACAGCACTGTTCTCACGATGAAACACACTCTGCATATAGGAAGAAGCACATTCTTGCTTTCTAGAGTCTCTAATAGAGCAGGAAACGTGAGTGTGCTCAGAACAAAAGAACGGTGTTTGCTACACATACGGACCATTGCTAGTTCAACTCTGCTTCTGAAACTGATGCAAACCACAGTTCCTATAACATACAATGCTTTCCTGTTAAGAGCGAGAAACATGTGAGCTTCGTGAACGATGTAGCTTTGTTTGAGCTGAAAGGTGACTGAGTTTACCTGAAACGAAGTCTTGCTTGTAGGAAGATACAGAGCCTGTAATTTAACTCCATTTCTGAAGGGAAATACACAGCACTGTTCTCACGATGAAACACAATCTGCATATAGGAAGAAGCACGCTCTTGCTTTCTAGAGTCTCTAATAGAGCAGGAAACGTGAGTATGTTCAGAAAAAAGAACGGTGTTTCCTACACATACAGACCATTTCTAGTTCAACTCTGCTTCTGAAACTGATACAAACCACAAGTCATCTAACATCCAATGCTTTTGAGTTAAGAGCAAGAAACGTGTGTGCTTCGTAAATTATTTATATGCATTTGAGGTGAAAAGAGACTGAGTTTACCTGAAACGATGTCTTGCTTGTAGGAAGACACAGAGCCTGGAATTTAACTCCATTTCTGAAGGGAAACACACAGCACAGTTCTCATCCATGAATACACTATGCTTTACAGCAAGAAGCACACTCTTGCTTTCTAAGAGTCTCTAATACAGCAAAAAACATGACTGTGGTCAGTACAATATAACGGTGTTTCCTACACTTACGGACCATATCTAGGACAAATCTTCTCTGAAACTGATACAAAGCACAGTTCCATTAACATGCAATGATTTCAAGTTAAGAGCGAGATATGTGTGAGCTTCGTGAACGATGTAGCTTCCTTTGAGCTGAAAAGTGACTGAGTTTACCTGAAAAGATGTCTTGCATATAGGAAGACACAGAGCATGGGATTTAACTCCATTTCTGAAGGGAAACAGACAGCACAGTTCTCATCCATGAAACACACTCTGCTTTAGAGCAAGAAGCATGCTCTTGCTTTCTAGAGTCTGTAATAGAGCCATAAACTTGAGTGTACTCAACAAAAGAACAGTGTTTCCTATACATACAGATCATTGCTAGTTCAACTCTGCTTCTGAAACTGATAAAAACCACAAGTCATCTAACATCCAATGCTTTTGAGTTAAGAGCAAGAAACGTGTGTGCTTCGTAAACGATTTATATACATTTGAGTTGATAAGTGACTGAGTTTACCAGAAACCATGTCCTGCTTGTAGGAAGACACAGAGCCTGGAATTTAACTCCATTTCTGAAGGGAAACACACAGCACAGTTCACATCCATGAATCATACTCTGCTTTAGAGCAAGAAGCACACTTTTGCTTTCTAAGAGTCTCTAATACAGCAGGAAACGTGACTTTGGTCAGAACAAAATAACGGAGTTTCCTACACATACGGACCATACCTAGGTCAACTCTTCTTCTGAAACTGATACAAAGCACAGTTCCATTAACATGCAATGCTTTCAAGTTTAGAGCGAGATACATGTGAGCTTCGTGAACGATGTAGCTTCCTTTGAGCTGAAAAGTGACTGGGTTTACCTGAAAAGATGTCTTGCTTGTAGGAAGACACAGAGCTTGGGATTTAACTCCATTTCTAAAAGGAAACACACAGCACAGTTCTCATCCATGAAATATACTCTGCTTTAGAGCAAGAAGCACGCTCTTGCTTTCTAAATTTCTCTAATACAGCAGGAAATGTGACTGTGGTCAGAACAAAATAACGGTGTTTCCTACACATAGGGACCATATCTAGGTCAACTCTTCTTCTGAATCTGATACAAACCACAGTTCCATTAACATGCAATGCTTTCAAGTTAAGAGCGAGAAACGTGTGAGCCTCGTGAACGATGTAGCTTCCTTTGAGCTGAAAAGTGACTGAGTTTACCTGAAAAGATGTCTTGCATGTAGGAAGACATAGAGCCTGGGATTTAACTCCATTTCTGAAGGGAAACACACAGCACAGTTCTCATCCATGAAACACACAATGCTTTAGAGCAAGAAGCATGCTCTTGCTTTCTAGAGTCTCTAAAAGAGGGAGAAACTTGAGGGTAGTCAGAACAAATGAACAGTGGTTCCTACTCATACAGACCATTGCTAGTTCAACTCTGCTTCTGAAACTGATACAAACCACAGGTCCTCTAACATCCAATGCTTTACAGTTAAGAGAAAGAAACGTGTGAGCTATGTGAATGATGTAGCTTTGTTTGAGCTGAAAGGTGACTGAGTTTACATGAAACGAAGTCTTGCTTGTAGGAAGATACAGAGCCTGTGATTTAACTCCATTTCTGAAGGGAAACACACAGCACTGTTCTCACGATGAAACACACTCTGCATATAGGAAGAAGCACACTCTTGCTTTCTAGAGTCTCTAATAGGACAGGAAACGTGAGTGTGCTCAGAAAAAAGAACGGTGTTTCCTACACATACAGACCATTTCTAGTTCAACTCTGCTTCTGAAACTGATACAAACCACAAGTCATCTAACATCCAATGCTTTTCAGTTAAGAGCGAGAAATGTGTGATCTTCGTAAACGATTTCTATTCATTTGAGCTGAAAAGTGACTGCGTTTACCTCAAATGATGTATTGCTTTTAGGAAGAAACAGAGCCTGGAATTTAACTCCATTTCTGAAGGGAAACACACAGCACAGTTCTCATCCATGAAATATACTCTGCTTTAGAGCAAGAAGCACACTCTTGCTTTCTAAGAGTCTCTAATACAGCAGGAAACGTGACTTTGGTCAATACAATATAAAGGTGTTTCCTACACATAGGGACCATATCTAGGTCAACTCTTCTTCTGAATCTGATACAAACCACAGTTCCATTAACATGCAATGCTTTCAAGTTAAGAGCGAGAAACGTGTGAGCCTCGTGAACGATGTAGCTTCCTTTGAGCTGAAAAGTGACTGAGTTTACCTGAAAAGATGTCTTGCTTGTAGGAAGACATAGAGCCTGGGATTTAACTCCATTTCTGAAGGGAAACACACAGCACAGTTCTCATCCATGAAACACACAGTGCTTTAGAGCAAGAAGCATGCTCTTGCTTTCTAGAGTCTCTAAAAGAGGGAGAAACTTGAGGGTAGTCAGAACAAATGAATAGTGGTTCCTACACATACAGACCATTGCTAGTTCAACTCTGCTTCTGAAACTGATAGAAACCACAGGTCCTCTAACATCCAATGCTTTACAGTTAAGAGAAAGAAACGTGTGAGCTATGTGAATGATGTAGCTTTGTTTGAGCTGAAAGGTGACTGAGTTTACATGAAACGAAGTCTTGCTTGTAGGAAGATACAGAGCCTGTGATTTAAATCCATTTCTGAAGGGAAACACACAGCACTGTTCTCACGATGAAACACACTCTGCATATAGGAAGAAGCACACTCTTGCTTTCTAGAGTCTCTAATAGGACAGGAAACGTGAGTGTGCTCAGAACAAAAGAACGGTGTTTCCTACACATACGGACCATTGCTAGTTCAACTCTGCTTCTGAAACTGATGCAAACCACAGTTCCTATAACATACAATGCTTTCCTGTTAAGAGCGAGAAACATGTGAGCTTCGTGAAAGATGTAGCTTTGTTTGAGCTGAAAGGTGACTGAGATTACCTGAAACGAAGTCTTGCTTGTAGGAAGATACAGAGCCTGTAGTTTAACTCCATTTCTGAAGGGAAATACACAGCACTGTTCTCACGATGAAACACAATCTGCATATAGGAAGAAGCACGCTCTTGCTTTCTAGAGTCTCTAATAGAGCAGGAAACGTGAGTTTTTTCAGAAAAAAGAACGGTGTTTCCTACACATACAGACCATTTCTAATTCAACTCTGCTTCTGAAACTGATACAAACCACAAGTCATCTAACATCCAATGCTTTTCAGTTAAGAGCGAGAAATGTGTGATCTTCGTAAACGATTTCTATTCATTTGAGCTGAAAAGTGACTGCGTTTACCTCAAATGATGTATTGCTTTTAGGAAGAAACAGAGCCTGGAATTTACTCCATTTCTGAAGGGAAACACACAGCACAGTTCTCATCCATAAAACACACTCTCCTTTAGAGCAAGAAGCACACTCTTGCTTTCTAAGAGTCTCTAATACAGCAGGAAACGTGACTTTGGTCAATACAATATAAAGGTGTTTCCTACACATACGGACCATATCTAGGTCAACTCTTCTTCTGAAACTGATACAAAGCACAGTTCCATTAACATGCAATGCTTTCAAGTTAAGAGCAAGATACGTTTGGCTTCGTGAACGATGTAGCTTCCTTTGAGCTGAAAAGTGACTGAGTTTACCTTAAAAGATGTCTTGCTTGTAGGAAGACACAGAGCCTGGGATTTAACTCCATTTCTGAAGGGAAACACACAGCACAGTTCTCATCCATGAAACACACTCTGCTTTAGAGCAAGAAGCACACTCTTGCTTTCTAAGTGTCTCTGGTACAGCAGGAAACGTGACTGTGGTCAGAACAAAATAACAGTGTTTCCTACACATACAGACAATATCTAGGTCAACTCTTCTTCTGAAACTGATGCAAACCACAGTTCTTCTAACATACAATGCTTTACAGTTAAGAGCGAGAAACATGTGAGATTCGTGAACGATGTAGCTTCCTTTGAGCGAAAAAGTGACTGAGTTTACCTTAAAAGGTGTCTTGCTTATAGGAAGACACAGAGCCTGGGATTTAACTCCGCTTCTGAAGAGAAACATACAGCACAGTTGTCATCCATGAAACACACTCTGCATTAGAGCAAGAAGCATGCTCTTGCTTTCTAGAGTCTCTAATAGTGCCAGAAACTTGAGGGTACTGAAAACAAAAGAACGGTGTTTCCTATACATACAGACCATTGCTAGTTCAACTCTGCTTCTGAAACTGATACAAACCACAAGTCATCTAACATCCAATGCTTTTGAGTTAAGAGAAAGAAACGTGTGTGCTTCGTAAATTATTTATATGCATTTGGGGTGAAAAGAGACTGAGTTTACCTGAAACGATGTCTTGCTTGTAGGAAGACACAGAGCCTGGAACTTAACTCCATTTCTGAAGGGAAACACACAGCACAGTTCTCATCCATGAAACACACTCTGCTTTAGAGCAAGAAGCACACTCTTGCTTTCTAAGAGTCTCTAATACAGCAAAAAACATGACTGTGGTCAGTACAATATAAAGGTGTTTCCTACACATACGGACCATATCTAGGTCAAATCTTCTCTGAAACTGATACAAACCACAGTTCCATTAACATGCAATGATTTCAAGTTAAGAGCGAGATACGTGTGAGCTTCGTGAACGATGTAGCTTCCTTTGAGCTGAAAAGTGACTGAGTTTACCTGAAAAGATGTCTTGCTTGTAGGAAGACACAGAGCCTGGGATTTACTCCATTTCTGAAGGGAAACACACAGCACAGTTCTCATCCATAAAACACTCTCTGCTTTAGAGCAAGAAGCACGCTCTTGCTTTCTAAGAGTCTCTAATACAGCAGGAAACGTGACTGTGGTCAGAACAAAATAATGGTGTTTCCTACACATACGGACCATATCTAGTCAACTCTTCTTCTGAAACTGATACAAACCACAGTTCCATTAACATGCAATGCTTTCCAGATAAGAGCGAGAAATATGTGAGCTTCGTTTACATAGCTTCCTTTGAGCAGAAAAGTGACTGAGTTTACCTGAAAAGTTGTCTTGCCTGTAGAAAAACACAGAGCCTGGGATTTAACTCCATTTCTGAAGGGAAAAACACAGCACAGTTCTCATCCATGAAACACACTCTGCCTTAGGTCAAGAAGCACGTTCTTGCTTTCTAGAGTCTACAATAGAGCCAGAAACATGAAAGTATGGTCAGAATAAAAGAACTGTGTTTCCTACACACACGGACCATATCTAGTTCAACTCTGCTCCTGAAATTGATACAAACCACAGGTCCTCTAACATCCAATGATTTCCAGTTAAGAGCGAGAAAAGTGTGAGCTTCATGAACGATGTAGCTTCCTTTGAGCTGAATAGTGACTGAGTTTACCTGAAAAAATGTCTTGCTTGTAGGAAGAAACAGAGCCTGGGATTTAACTCCATTTCTGAAGGGAAACACACAGCACAGTTCTCATCCATGAAACACACTCTGCTTTAGAGCAAGAAGCACGCTCTTGCTTTCTAAGTGTCTCTAGTACAGCAGGAAACGTGACTGTGGTCAGAACAAAATAACAGTGTTTCCTACACATACAGACAATATCTAGGTCAACTCTTCTCCTGAAACTGATGCAAACCACAGTTCTTCTAACATACAATGCTTTACAGTTAAGAGCGAGAAACATGTGAGATTCGTGAACGATGTAGCTTCCTTTGAGCGAAAAAGTGACTGAGTTTACCTTAAAAGGTGTCTTGCTTATAGGAAGACACAGAGCCTGGGATTTAACTCCGCTTCTGAAGAGAAACATACAGCACAGTTGTCATCCATGAAACACACTCTGCATTAGAGCAAGAAGCATGCTCTTGCTTTCTAGAGTCTCTAATAGTGCCAGAAACTTGAGGGTACTGAAAACAAAAGAACGGTGTTTCCTATACATACAGACCATTGCTAGTTCAACTCTGCTTCTGAAACTGATACAAACCACAAGTCATCTAACATCCAATGCTTTTGAGTTAAGAGAAAGAAACGTGTGTGCTTCGTAAATTATTTATATGCATTTGGGGTGAAAAGAGACTGAGTTTACCTGAAACGATGTCTTGCTTGTAGGAAGACACAGAGCCTGGAACTTAACTCCATTTCTGAAGGGAAACACACAGCACAGTTCTCATCCATGAAACACACTCTGCTTTAGAGCAAGAAGCACACTCTTGCTTTCTAAGAGTCTCTAATACAGCAAAAAACATGACTGTGGTCAGTACAATATAAAGGTGTTTCCTACACATACGGACCATATCTAGGTCAAATCTTCTCTGAAACTGATACAAACCACAGTTCCATTAACATGCAATGATTTCAAGTTAAGAGCGAGATACGTGTGAGCTTCGTGAACGATGTAGCTTCCTTTGAGCTGAAAAGTGACTGAGTTTACCTGAAAAGATGTCTTGCTTGTAGGAAGACACAGAGCCTGGGATTTACTCCATTTCTGAAGGGAAACACACAGCACAGTTCTCATCCATAAAACACTCTCTGCTTTAGAGCAAGAAGCACGCTCTTGCTTTCTAAGAGTCTCTAATACAGCAGGAAACGTGACTGTGGTCAGAACAAAATAATGGTGTTTCCTACACATACGGACCATATCTAGTCAACTCTTCTTCTGAAACTGATACAAACCACAGTTCCATTAACATGCAATGCTTTCCAGATAAGAGCGAGAAATATGTGAGCTTCGTTTACATAGCTTCCTTTGAGCAGAAAAGTGACTGAGTTTACCTGAAAAGTTGTCTTGCCTGTAGAAAAACACAGAGCCTGGGATTTAACTCCATTTCTGAAGGGAAAAACACAGCACAGTTCTCATCCATGAAACACACTCTTCTTTAGAGCAAGAAGCACGCTCTTGCTTTCTAGAGTCTATAATAGAGCCAGAAACTTGACACTGTGCTCAGAATAAAACAACTCTGTTTCCTACACACACGGACCATATCTAGTTCAACTCTGCTCCTGAAATTGATACAAACCACAGGTCCTCTAACATACAATGCTTTACAGTTAAGAGCAAGAAACGTGTGAGCTACGTGAATGATGTAGCTTTGTTTGAGCTAAAATGTGACTGAGTTTTCGTGAAACGAAATCTTGCTTGTAGGAAGATACAGAGCCTGTGATTTAACTCTATTTCTGAAGGGAAACACACAGCACTGTTCTCACGATGAAACACACTCTGCGTATAGGAGAAGCACGCTCTTGCTTTCTAGAGTCTATAATAGAGCAGGAAATGTGAGTGGGCTCAATACAAACGAACGGTGTTTCCTAAACATACGGACCATTGCTAGTTCAACTCTGCTTCTGAAACTGATACAAACCACAAGTCATCTAACATCCAATGCTTTTCATTAAAGAGCGAGAAATGTGTGTTCTTCGTAAACGATTTATATTCATTTGAGCTGAAAAGTGACAGCGTTTACCTGAAATGATGTCTTGCTTGTAGGAAGAAACAGAGCCTGGAATTTAACTCCATTTCTGAAGGGAAACACACAGCACAGTTCTCATCCATGAAAAACTCTGCTTTAGAGCAAGAAGCATGCTCTTCCTTTCTAAGATTCTCTAATACAGCAGGAAACGTGACTGTGGTCAGAACAAAATAATGGTGTTTCCTACACATACGGACCATATCTATGTCAACTCTTCTTCTCAAACTGATACAAACCACAGTTCCTCTAACATACATTGCTTTACAGTTAAGAGCGAGAAACATGTGAGCTTCGTGAACGATGTAGCTTCCTTTGACCTGAAAAGTGACTGAGTTTACCTGAAAAGATGTCTTGCTTTTAGGAAGACACAGAGCCTGGGATTTAACTCCATTTCTGAAGGGAAACACACAGCACAGTTCTCATCCATGAAGCACACTCTGCTTTAGAGCAAGAAGCACGCTCTTGCTTTCCAGAGTCTCTTATAGAGCCAGAAACTTGAGGGTACTCAGAACAAAAGAATGGTGTTTCCTACACATACGGACCATTGCTAGTTCAACTCTGCTTCTGAAACCGATACAAACCACACGTCCTCTAACATCCAATGCTTTACAGTTAAGAGCAAGAAACGTGTGAGCTACGTGAACGATGTTGCTTTGTTTGAGCTGAAAGGTGACTGAGTTTACGTGAAACTAAGTCTTGCTTGTAGGAAGACAGAGAGCGTGCGATTTAACTCCATCTGAAGGGAAACACACAGCACAGTTCTCATCCATGAGACACACTCTTATTTAGAGCAAGAAGCACGCTCTTGCTTTCTAAGAGTCTCTAATACAGCAGGAAACCTGACTGTGGACAGAACAAAATAACGGTGTTTCCTACACATACGGACCTTATCTAGTCAATCTTCTTCTGAAACTGATACAAACCACAGTTCCATTAACATGCAATGCTTTCCAGATAAGAGCAAGAAACGTGTGAGCTTCGTTTACGATGTAGATTCCTTTGAGTAGAAAAGTTACTGAGTTTACCTGAAAAGATGTCTTGCTTGTAGAAAGACACAGAGCCTGGGATTTAACTCCATTTCTGAAGGGAAAAACACAGCACAGTTCTCATCCATGAAACACACTCTGCCTTAGGTCAAGAAGCACGTTCTTGCTTTCTAGAGTCTACAATAGAGCCAGAAACATGAAAGTATGGTCAGAATAAAAGAACTGTGTTTCCTACACACACGGACCATATCTAGTTCAACTCTGCTCCTGAAATTGATACAAACCACAGGTCCTCTAACATCCAATGATTTCCAGTTAAGAGCGAGAAAAGTGTGAGCTTCATGAACGATGTAGCTTCCTTTGAGCTGAATAGTGACTGAGTTTACCTGAAAAAATGTCTTGCTTGTAGGAAGAAACAGAGCCTGGGATTTAACTCCATTTCTGAAGGGAAACACACAGCACAGTTCTCATCCATGAAACACACTCTGCTTTAGAGCAAGAAGCACGCTCTTGCTTTCTAAGTGTCTCTAGTACAGCAGGAAACGTGACTGTGGTCAGAACAAAATAACAGTGTTTCCTACACATACAGACAATATCTAGGTCAACTCTTCTCCTGAAACTGATGCAAACCACAGTTCTTCTAACATACAATGCTTTACAGTTAAGAGCGAGAAACATGTGAGATTCGTGAACGATGTAGCTTCCTTTGAGCGAAAAAGTGACTGAGTTTACCTTAAAAGGTGTCTTGCTTATAGGAAGACACAGAGCCTGGGATTTAACTCCGCTTCTGAAGAGAAACATACAGCACAGTTGTCATCCATGAAACACACTCTGCATTAGAGCAAGAAGCATGCTCTTGCTTTCTAGAGTCTCTAATAGTGCCAGAAACTTGAGGGTACTGAAAACAAAAGAACGGTGTTTCCTATACATACAGACCATTGCTAGTTCAACTCTGCTTCTGAAACTGATACAAACCACAAGTCATCTAACATCCAATGCTTTTGAGTTAAGAGAAAGAAACGTGTGTGCTTCGTAAATTATTTATATGCATTTGGGGTGAAAAGAGACTGAGTTTACCTGAAACGATGTCTTGCTTGTAGGAAGACACAGAGCCTGGAACTTAACTCCATTTCTGAAGGGAAACACACAGCACAGTTCTCATCCATGAAACACACTCTGCTTTAGAGCAAGAAGCACACTCTTGCTTTCTAAGAGTCTCTAATACAGCAAAAAACATGACTGTGGTCAGTACAATATAAAGGTGTTTCCTACACATACGGACCATATCTAGGTCAAATCTTCTCTGAAACTGATACAAACCACAGTTCCATTAACATGCAATGATTTCAAGTTAAGAGCGAGATACGTGTGAGCTTCGTGAACGATGTAGCTTCCTTTGAGCTGAAAAGTGACTGAGTTTACCTGAAAAGATGTCTTGCTTGTAGGAAGACACAGAGCCTGGGATCTACTCCATTTCTGAAGGGAAACACACAGCACAGTTCTCATCCATAAAACACTCTCTGCTTTAGAGCAAGAAGCACGCTCTTGCTTTCTAAGAGTCTCTAATACAGCAGGAAACGTGACTGTGGTCAGAACAAAATAATGGTGTTTCCTACACATACGGACCATATCTAGTCAACTCTTCTTCTGAAACTGATACAAACCACAGTTCCATTAACATGCAATGCTTTCCAGATAAGAGCGAGAAATATGTGAGCTTCGTTTACATAGCTTCCTTTGAGCAGAAAAGTGACTGAGTTTACCTGAAAAGTTGTCTTGCCTGTAGAAAAACACAGAGCCTGGGATTTAACTCCATTTCTGAAGGGAAAAACACAGCACAGTTCTCATCCATGAAACACACTCTTCTTTAGAGCAAGAAGCACGCTCTTGCTTTCTAGAGTCTATAATAGAGCCAGAAACTTGACACTGTGCTCAGAATAAAACAACTCTGTTTCCTACACACACGGACCATATCTAGTTCAACTCTGCTCCTGAAATTGATACAAACCACAGGTCCTCTAACATACAATGCTTTACAGTTAAGAGCAAGAAACGTGTGAGCTACGTGAATGATGTAGCTTTGTTTGAGCTACAATGTGACTGAGTTTTCGTGAAACGAAATCTTGCTTGTAGGAAGATACAGAGCCTGTGATTTAACTCTATTTCTGAAGGGAAACACACAGCACTGTTCTCACGATGAAACACACTCTGCGTATAGGAGAAGCACGCTCTTGCTTTCTAGAGTCTATAATAGAGCAGGAAATGTGAGTGGGCTCAATACAAACGAACGGTGTTTCCTAAACATACGGACCATTGCTAGTTCAACTCTGCTTCTGAAACTGATACAAACCACAAGTCATCTAACATCCAATGCTTTTCATTAAAGAGCGAGAAATGTGTGTTCTTCGTAAACGATTTATATTCATTTGAGCTGAAAAGTGACAGCGTTTACCTGAAATGATGTCTTTCTTGTAGGAAGAAACAGAGCCTGGAATTTAACTCCATTTCTGAAGGGAAACACACAGCACAGTTCTCATCCATGAAAAACTCTGCTTTAGAGCAAGAAGCATGCTCTTCCTTTCTAAGATTCTCTAATACAGCAGGAAACGTGACTGTGGTCAGAACAAAATAATGGTGTTTCCTACACATACGGACCATATCTATGTCAACTCTTCTTCTCAAACTGATACAAACCACAGTTCCTCTAACATACATTGCTTTACAGTTAAGAGCGAGAAACATGTGAGCTTCGTGAACGATGTAGCTTCCTTTGACCTGAAAAGTGACTGAGTTTACCTGAAAAGATGTCTTGCTTTTAGGAAGACACAGAGCCTGGGATTTAACTCCATTTCTGAAGGGAAACACACAGCACAGTTCTCATCCATGAAGCACACTCTGCTTTAGAGCAAGAAGCACGCTCTTGCTTTCCAGAGTCTCTTATAGAGCCAGAAACTTGAGGGTACTCAGAACAAAAGAATGGTGTTTCCTACACATACGGACCATTGCTAGTTCAACTCTGCTTCTGAAACCGATACAAACCACACGTCCTCTAACATCCAATGCTTTACAGTTAAGAGCAAGAAACGTGTGAGCTACGTGAACGATGTTGCTTTGTTTGAGCTGAAAGGTGACTGAGTTTACGTGAAACTAAGTCTTGCTTGTAGGAAGACAGAGAGCGTGCGATTTAACTCCATCTGAAGGGAAACACACAGCACAGTTCTCATCCATGAGACACACTCTTATTTAGAGCAAGAAGCACGCTCTTGCTTTCTAAGAGTCTCTAATACAGCAGGAAACCTGACTGTGGACAGAACAAAATAACGGTGTTTCCTACACATACGGACCTTATCTAGTCAATCTTCTTCTGAAACTGATACAAACCACAGTTCCATTAACATGCAATGCTTTCCAGATAAGAGCAAGAAACGTGTGAGCTTCGTTTACGATGTAGATTCCTTTGAGTAGAAAAGTTACTGAGTTTACCTGAAAAGATGTCTTGCTTGTAGAAAGACACAGAGCCTGGGATTTAACTCCATTTCTGAAGGGAAAAACACAGCACAGTTCTCATCCATGAAACACACTCTGCCTTAGGTCAAGAAGCACGTTCTTGCTTTCTAGAGTCTACAATAGAGCCAGAAACATGAAAGTATGGTCAGAATAAAAGAACTGTGTTTCCTACACACACGGACCATATCTAGTTCAACTCTGCTCCTGAAATTGATACAAACCACAGGTCCTCTAACATCCAATGATTTCCAGTTAAGAGCGAGAAAAGTGTGAGCTTCATGAACGATGTAGCTTCCTTTGAGCTGAATAGTGACTGAGTTTACCTGAAAAAATGTCTTGCTTGTAGGAAGAAACAGAGCCTGGGATTTAACTCCATTTCTGAAGGGAAACACACAGCACAGTTCTCATCCATGAAACACACTCTGCTTTAGAGCAAGAAGCACGCTCTTGCTTTCTAAGTGTCTCTAGTACAGCAGGAAACGTGACTGTGGTCAGAACAAAATAACAGTGTTTCCTACACATACAGACAATATCTAGGTCAACTCTTCTCCTGAAACTGATGCAAACCACAGTTCTTCTAACATACAATGCTTTACAGTTAAGAGCGAGAAACATGTGAGATTCGTGAACGATGTAGCTTCCTTTGAGCGAAAAAGTGACTGAGTTTACCTTAAAAGGTGTCTTGCTTATAGGAAGACACAGAGCCTGGGATTTAACTCCGCTTCTGAAGAGAAACATACAGCACAGTTGTCATCCATGAAACACACTCTGCATTAGAGCAAGAAGCATGCTCTTGCTTTCTAGAGTCTCTAATAGTGCCAGAAACTTGAGGGTACTGAAAACAAAAGAACGGTGTTTCCTATACATACAGACCATTGCTAGTTCAACTCTGCTTCTGAAACTGATACAAACCACAAGTCATCTAACATCCAATGCTTTTGAGTTAAGAGAAAGAAACGTGTGTGCTTCGTAAATTATTTATATGCATTTGGGGTGAAAAGAGACTGAGTTTACCTGAAACGATGTCTTGCTTGTAGGAAGACACAGAGCCTGGAACTTAACTCCATTTCTGAAGGGAAACACACAGCACAGTTCTCATCCATGAAACACACTCTGCTTTAGAGCAAGAAGCACACTCTTGCTTTCTAAGAGTCTCTAATACAGCAAAAAACATGACTGTGGTCAGTACAATATAAAGGTGTTTCCTACACATACGGACCATATCTAGGTCAAATCTTCTCTGAAACTGATACAAACCACAGTTCCATTAACATGCAATGATTTCAAGTTAAGAGCGAGATACGTGTGAGCTTCGTGAACGATGTAGCTTCCTTTGAGCTGAAAAGTGACTGAGTTTACCTGAAAAGATGTCTTGCTTGTAGGAAGACACAGAGCCTGGGATTTACTCCATTTCTGAAGGGAAACACACAGCACAGTTCTCATCCATAAAACACTCTCTGCTTTAGAGCAAGAAGCACGCTCTTGCTTTCTAAGAGTCTCTAATACAGCAGGAAACGTGACTGTGGTCAGAACAAAATAATGGTGTTTCCTACACATACGGACCATATCTAGTCAACTCTTCTTCTGAAACTGATACAAACCACAGTTCCATTAACATGCAATGCTTTCCAGATAAGAGCGAGAAATATGTGAGCTTCGTTTACATAGCTTCCTTTGAGCAGAAAAGTGACTGAGTTTACCTGAAAAGTTGTCTTGCCTGTAGAAAAACACAGAGCCTGGGATTTAACTCCATTTCTGAAGGGAAAAACACAGCACAGTTCTCATCCATGAAACACACTCTTCTTTAGAGCAAGAAGCACGCTCTTGCTTTCTAGAGTCTATAATAGAGCCAGAAACTTGACACTGTGCTCAGAATAAAACAACTCTGTTTCCTACACACACGGACCATATCTAGTTCAACTCTGCTCCTGAAATTGATACAAACCACAGGTCCTCTAACATACAATGCTTTACAGTTAAGAGCAAGAAACGTGTGAGCTACGTGAATGATGTAGCTTTGTTTGAGCTAAAATGTGACTGAGTTTTCGTGAAACGAAATCTTGCTTGTAGGAAGATACAGAGCCTGTGATTTAACTCTATTTCTGAAGGGAAACACACAGCACTGTTCTCACGATGAAACACACTCTGCGTATAGGAGAAGCACGCTCTTGCTTTCTAGAGTCTATAATAGAGCAGGAAATGTGAGTGGGCTCAATACAAACGAACGGTGTTTCCTAAACATACGGACCATTGCTAGTTCAACTCTGCTTCTGAAACTGATACAAACCACAAGTCATCTAACATCCAATGCTTTTCATTAAAGAGCGAGAAATGTGTGTTCTTCGTAAACGATTTATATTCATTTGAGCTGAAAAGTGACAGCGTTTACCTGAAATGATGTCTTGCTTGTAGGAAGAAACAGAGCCTGGAATTTAACTCCATTTCTGAAGGGAAACACACAGCACAGTTCTCATCCATGAAAAACTCTGCTTTAGAGCAAGAAGCATGCTCTTCCTTTCTAAGATTCTCTAATACAGCAGGAAACGTGACTGTGGTCAGAACAAAATAATGGTGTTTCCTACACATACGGACCATATCTATGTCAACTCTTCTTCTCAAACTGATACAAACCACAGTTCCTCTAACATACATTGCTTTACAGTTAAGAGCGAGAAACATGTGAGCTTCGTGAACGATGTAGCTTCCTTTGACCTGAAAAGTGACTGAGTTTACCTGAAAAGATGTCTTGCTTTTAGGAAGACACAGAGCCTGGGATTTAACTCCATTTCTGAAGGGAAACACACAGCACAGTTCTCATCCATGAAGCACACTCTGCTTTAGAGCAAGAAGCACGCTCTTGCTTTCCAGAGTCTCTTATAGAGCCAGAAACTTGAGGGTACTCAGAACAAAAGAATGGTGTTTCCTACACATACGGACCATTGCTAGTTCAACTCTGCTTCTGAAACCGATACAAACCACACGTCCTCTAACATCCAATGCTTTACAGTTAAGAGCAAGAAACGTGTGAGCTACGTGAACGATGTTGCTTTGTTTGAGCTGAAAGGTGACTGAGTTTACGTGAAACTAAGTCTTGCTTGTAGGAAGACAGAGAGCGTGCGATTTAACTCCATCTGAAGGGAAACACACAGCACAGTTCTCATCCATGAGACACACTCTTATTTAGAGCAAGAAGCACGCTCTTGCTTTCTAAGAGTCTCTAATACAGCAGGAAACCTGACTGTGGACAGAACAAAATAACGGTGTTTCCTACACATACGGACCTTATCTAGTCAATCTTCTTCTGAAACTGATACAAACCACAGTTCCATTAACATGCAATGCTTTCCAGATAAGAGCAAGAAACGTGTGAGCTTCGTTTACGATGTAGATTCCTTTGAGTAGAAAAGTTACTGAGTTTACCTGAAAAGATGTCTTGCTTGTAGAAAGACACAGAGCCTGGGATTTAACTCCATTTCTGAAGGGAAAAACACAGCACAGTTCTCATCCATGAAACACACTCTGCCTTAGGTCAAGAAGCACGTTCTTGCTTTCTAGAGTCTACAATAGAGCCAGAAACATGAAAGTATGGTCAGAATAAAAGAACTGTGTTTCCTACACACACGGACCATATCTAGTTCAACTCTGCTCCTGAAATTGATACAAACCACAGGTCCTCTAACATCCAATGATTTCCAGTTAAGAGCGAGAAAAGTGTGAGCTTCATGAACGATGTAGCTTCCTTTGAGCTGAATAGTGACTGAGTTTACCTGAAAAAATGTCTTGCTTGTAGGAAGAAACAGAGCCTGGGATTTAACTCCATTTCTGAAGGGAAACACACAGCACAGTTCTCATCCATGAAACACACTCTGCTTTAGAGCAAGAAGCACGCTCTTGCTTTCTAAGTGTCTCTAGTACAGCAGGAAACGTGACTGTGGTCAGAACAAAATAACAGTGTTTCCTACACATACAGACAATATCTAGGTCAACTCTTCTTCTGAAACTGATGCAAACCACAGTTCTTCTAACATACAATGCTTTACAGTTAAGAGCGAGAAACATGTGAGATTCGTGAACGATGTAGCTTCCTTTGAGCGAAAAAGTGACTGAGTTTACCTTAAAAGGTGTCTTGCTTATAGGAAGACACAGAGCCTGGGATTTAACTCCGCTTCTGAAGAGAAACATACAGCACAGTTGTCATCCATGAAACACACTCTGCATTAGAGCAAGAAGCATGCTCTTGCTTTCTAGAGTCTCTAATAGTGCCAGAAACTTGAGGGTACTGAAAACAAAAGAACGGTGTTTCCTATACATACAGACCATTGCTAGTTCAACTCTGCTTCTGAAACTGATACAAACCACAAGTCATCTAACATCCAATGCTTTTGAGTTAAGAGAAAGAAACGTGTGTGCTTCGTAAATTATTTATATGCATTTGGGGTGAAAAGAGACTGAGTTTACCTGAAACGATGTCTTGCTTGTAGGAAGACACAGAGCCTGGAACTTAACTCCATTTCTGAAGGGAAACACACAGCACAGTTCTCATCCATGAAACACACTCTGCTTTAGAGCAAGAAGCACACTCTTGCTTTCTAAGAGTCTCTAATACAGCAAAAAACATGACTGTGGTCTGTACAATATAAAGGTGTTTCCTACACATACGGACCATATCTAGGTCAAATCTTCTCTGAAACTGATACAAACCACAGTTCCATTAACATGCAATGATTTCAAGTTAAGAGCGAGATACGTGTGAGCTTCGTGAACGATGTAGCTTCCTTTGAGCTGAAAAGTGACTGAGTTTACCTGAAAAGATGTCTTGCTTGTAGGAAGACACAGAGCCTGGGATCTACTCCATTTCTGAAGGGAAACACACAGCACAGTTCTCATCCATAAAACACTCTCTGCTTTAGAGCAAGAAGCACGCTCTTGCTTTCTAAGAGTCTCTAATACAGCAGGAAACGTGACTGTGGTCAGAACAAAATAATGGTGTTTCCTACACATACGGACCATATCTAGTCAACTCTTCTTCTGAAACTGATACAAACCACAGTTCCATTAACATGCAATGCTTTCCAGATAAGAGCGAGAAATATGTGAGCTTCGTTTACATAGCTTCCTTTGAGCAGAAAAGTGACTGAGTTTACCTGAAAAGTTGTCTTGCCTGTAGAAAAACACAGAGCCTGGGATTTAACTCCATTTCTGAAGGGAAAAACACAGCACAGTTCTCATCCATGAAACACACTCTTCTTTAGAGCAAGAAGCACGCTCTTGCTTTCTAGAGTCTATAATAGAGCCAGAAACTTGACACTGTGCTCAGAATAAAACAACTCTGTTTCCTACACACACGGACCATATCTAGTTCAACTCTGCTCCTGAAATTGATACAAACCACAGGTCCTCTAACATACAATGCTTTACAGTTAAGAGCAAGAAACGTGTGAGCTACGTGAATGATGTAGCTTTGTTTGAGCTAAAATGTGACTGAGTTTTCGTGAAACGAAATCTTGCTTGTAGGAAGATACAGAGCCTGTGATTTAACTCTATTTCTGAAGGGAAACACACAGCACTGTTCTCACGATGAAACACACTCTGCGTATAGGAGAAGCACGCTCTTGCTTTCTAGAGTCTATAATAGAGCAGGAAATGTGAGTGGGCTCAATACAAACGAACGGTGTTTCCTAAACATACGGACCATTGCTAGTTCAACTCTGCTTCTGAAACTGATACAAACCACAAGTCATCTAACATCCAATGCTTTTCATTAAAGAGCGAGAAATGTGTGTTCTTCGTAAACGATTTATATTCATTTGAGCTGAAAAGTGACAGCGTTTACCTGAAATGATGTCTTGCTTGTAGGAAGAAACAGAGCCTGGAATTTAACTCCATTTCTGAAGGGAAACACACAGCACAGTTCTCATCCATGAAAAACTCTGCTTTAGAGCAAGAAGCATGCTCTTCCTTTCTAAGATTCTCTAATACAGCAGGAAACGTGACTGTGGTCAGAACAAAATAATGGTGTTTCCTACACATACGGACCATATCTATGTCAACTCTTCTTCTCAAACTGATACAAACCACAGTTCCTCTAACATACATTGCTTTACAGTTAAGAGCGAGAAACATGTGAGCTTCGTGAACGATGTAGCTTCCTTTGACCTGAAAAGTGACTGAGTTTACCTGAAAAGATGTCTTGCTTTTAGGAAGACACAGAGCCTGGGATTTAACTCCATTTCTGAAGGGAAACACACAGCACAGTTCTCATCCATGAAGCACACTCTGCTTTAGAGCAAGAAGCACGCTCTTGCTTTCCAGAGTCTCTTATAGAGCCAGAAACTTGAGGGTACTCAGAACAAAAGAACGGTGTTTCCTACACATACGGACCATTGCTAGTTCAACTCTGCTTCTGAAACCGATACAAACCACACGTCCTCTAACATCCAATGCTTTACAGTTAAGAGCAAGAAACGTGTGAGCTACGTGAACGATGTTGCTTTGTTTGAGCTGAAAGGTGACTGAGTTTACGTGAAACTAAGTCTTGCTTGTAGGAAGACAGAGAGCATGCAATTTAACTCCATCTGAAGGGAAACACACAGCACAGTTCTCATCCATGAGACACACTCTTATTTAGAGCAAGAAGCACGCTCTTGCTTTCTAAGAGTCTCTAATACAGCAGGAAACCTGACTGTGGACAGAACAAAATAACGGTGTTTCCTACACATACGGACCTTATCTAGTCAATCTTCTTCTGAAACTGATACAAACCACAGTTCCATTAACATGCAATGCTTTCCAGATAAGAGCAAGAAACGTGTGAGCCTTGTTTACGATGTAGATTCCTTTGAGTAGAAAAGTTACTGAGTTTACCTGAAAAGATGTCTTGCTTGTAGAAAGACACAGAGCCTGGGATTTAACTCCATTTCTGAAGGGAAAAACACAGCACAGTTCTCATCCATGAAACACACTCTGCCTTAGGTCAAGAAGCACGTTCTTGCTTTCTAGAGTCTACAATAGAGCCAGAAACATGAAAGTATGGTCAGAATAAAAGAACTGTGTTTCCTACACACACGGACCATATCTAGTTCAACTCTGCTCCTGAAATTGATACAAACCACAGGTCCTCTAACATCCAATGATTTCCAGTTAAGAGCGAGAAAAGTGTGAGCTTCATGAACGATGTAGCTTCCTTTGAGCTGAATAGTGACTGAGTTTACCTGAAAAAATGTCTTGCTTGTAGGAAGAAACAGAGCCTGGGATTTAACTCCATTTCTGAAGGGAAACACACAGCACAGTTCTCATCCATGAAACACACTCTGCTTTAGAGCAAGAAGCACGCTCTTGCTTTCTAAGTGTCTCTAGTACAGCAGGAAACGTGACTGTGGTCAGAACAAAATAACAGTGTTTCCTACACATACAGACAATATCTAGGTCAACTCTTCTTCTGAAACTGATGCAAACCACAGTTCTTCTAACATACAATGCTTTACAGTTAAGAGCGAGAAACATGTGAGATTCGTGAACGATGTAGCTTCCTTTGAGCGAAAAAGTGACTGAGTTTACCTTAAAAGGTGTCTTGCTTATAGGAAGACACAGAGCCTGGGATTTAACTCCGCTTCTGAAGAGAAACATACAGCACAGTTGTCATCCATGAAACACACTCTGCATTAGAGCAAGAAGCATGCTCTTGCTTTCTAGAGTCTCTAATAGTGCCAGAAACTTGAGGGTACTGAAAACAAAAGAACGGTGTTTCCTATACATACAGACCATTGCTAGTTCAACTCTGCTTCTGAAACTGATACAAACCACAAGTCATCTAACATCCAATGCTTTTGAGTTAAGAGAAAGAAACGTGTGTGCTTCGTAAATTATTTATATGCATTTGGGGTGAAAAGAGACTGAGTTTACCTGAAACGATGTCTTGCTTGTAGGAAGACACAGAGCCTGGAACTTAACTCCATTTCTGAAGGGAAACACACAGCACAGTTCTCATCCATGAAACACACTCTGCTTTAGAGCAAGAAGCACACTCTTGCTTTCTAAGAGTCTCTAATACAGCAAAAAACATGACTGTGGTCAGTACAATATAAAGGTGTTTCCTACACATACGGACCATATCTAGGTCAAATCTTCTCTGAAACTGATACAAACCACAGTTCCATTAACATGCAATGATTTCAAGTTAAGAGCGAGATACGTGTGAGCTTCGTGAACGATGTAGCTTCCTTTGAGCTGAAAAGTGACTGAGTTTACCTGAAAAGATGTCTTGCTTGTAGGAAGACACAGAGCCTGGGATCTACTCCATTTCTGAAGGGAAACACACAGCACAGTTCTCATCCATAAAACACTCTCTGCTTTAGAGCAAGAAGCACGCTCTTGCTTTCTAAGAGTCTCTAATACAGCAGGAAACGTGACTGTGGTCAGAACAAAATAATGGTGTTTCCTACACATACGGACCATATCTAGTCAACTCTTCTTCTGAAACTGATACAAACCACAGTTCCATTAACATGCAATGCTTTCCAGATAAGAGCGAGAAATATGTGAGCTTCGTTTACATAGCTTCCTTTGAGCAGAAAAGTGACTGAGTTTACCTGAAAAGTTGTCTTGCCTGTAGAAAAACACAGAGCCTGGGATTTAACTCCATTTCTGAAGGGAAAAACACAGCACAGTTCTCATCCATGAAACACACTCTTCTTTAGAGCAAGAAGCACGCTCTTGCTTTCTAGAGTCTATAATAGAGCCAGAAACTTGACACTGTGCTCAGAATAAAACAACTCTGTTTCCTACACACACGGACCATATCTAGTTCAACTCTGCTCCTGAAATTGATACAAACCACAGGTCCTCTAACATACAATGCTTTACAGTTAAGAGCAAGAAACGTGTGAGCTACGTGAATGATGTAGCTTTGTTTGAGCTAAAATGTGACTGAGTTTTCGTGAAACGAAATCTTGCTTGTAGGAAGATACAGAGCCTGTGATTTAACTCTTTTTCTGAAGGGAAACACACAGCACTGTTCTCACGATGAAACACACTCTGCGTATAGGAGAAGCACGCTCTTGCTTTCTAGAGTCTATAATAGAGCAGGAAATGTGAGTGGGCTCAATACAAACGAACGGTGTTTCCTAAACATACGGACCATTGCTAGTTCAACTCTGCTTCTGAAACTGATACAAACCACAAGTCATCTAACATCCAATGCTTTTCATTAAAGAGCGAGAAATGTGTGTTCTTCGTAAACGATTTATATTCATTTGAGCTGAAAAGTGACAGCGTTTACCTGAAATGATGTCTTGCTTGTAGGAAGAAACAGAGCCTGGAATTTAACTCCATTTCTGAAGGGAAACACACAGCACAGTTCTCATCCATGAAAAACTCTGCTTTAGAGCAAGAAGCATGCTCTTCCTTTCTAAGATTCTCTAATACAGCAGGAAACGTGACTGTGGTCAGAACAAAATAATGGTGTTTCCTACACATACGGACCATATCTATGTCAACTCTTCTTCTCAAACTGATACAAACCACAGTTCCTCTAACATACATTGCTTTACAGTTAAGAGCGAGAAACATGTGAGCTTCGTGAACGATGTAGCTTCCTTTGACCTGAAAAGTGACTGAGTTTACCTGAAAAGATGTCTTGCTTTTAGGAAGACACAGAGCCTGGGATTTAACTCCATTTCTGAAGGGAAACACACAGCACAGTTCTCATCCATGAAGCACACTCTGCTTTAGAGCAAGAAGCACGCTCTTGCTTTCCAGAGTCTCTTATAGAGCCAGAAACTTGAGGGTACTCAGAACAAAAGAACGGTGTTTCCTACACATACGGACCATTGCTAGTTCAACTCTGCTTCTGAAACCGATACAAACCACACATCCTCTAACATCCAATGCTTTACAGTTAAGAGCAAGAAACGTGTGAGCTACGTGAACGATGTTGCTTTGTTTGAGCTGAAAGGTGACTGAGTTTACGTGAAACTAAGTCTTGCTTGTAGGAAGACAGAGAGCGTGCGATTTAACTCCATCTGAAGGGAAACACACAGCACAGTTCTCATCCATGAGACACACTCTTATTTAGAGCAAGAAGCACGCTCTTGCTTTCTAAGAGTCTCTAATACAGCAGGAAACCTGACTGTGGACAGAACAAAATAACGGTGTTTCCTACACATACGGACCTTATCTAGTCAATCTTCTTCTGAAACTGATACAAACCACAGTTCCATTAACATGCAATGCTTTCCAGATAAGAGCAAGAAACGTGTGAGCTTCGTTTACGATGTAGATTCCTTTGAGTAGAAAAGTTACTGAGTTTACCTGAAAAGATGTCTTGCTTGTAGAAAGACACAGAGCCTGGGATTTAACTCCATTTCTGAAGGGAAAAACACAGCACAGTTCTCATCCATGAAACACACTCTGCCTTAGGTCAAGAAGCACGTTCTTGCTTTCTAGAGTCTACAATAGAGCCAGAAACATGAAAGTATGGTCAGAATAAAAGAACTGTGTTTCCTACACACACGGACCATATCTAGTTCAACTCTGCTCCTGAAATTGATACAAACCACAGGTCCTCTAACATCCAATGATTTCCAGTTAAGAGCGAGAAAAGTGTGAGCTTCATGAACGATGTAGCTTCCTTTGAGCTGAATAGTGACTGAGTTTACCTGAAAAAATGTCTTGCTTGTAGGAAGAAACAGAGCCTGGGATTTAACTCCATTTCTGAAGGGAAACACACAGCACAGTTCTCATCCATGAAACACACTCTGCTTTAGAGCAAGAAGCACGCTCTTGCTTTCTAAGTGTCTCTAGTACAGCAGGAAACGTGACTGTGGTCAGAACAAAATAACAGTGTTTCCTACACATACAGACAATATCTAGGTCAACTCTTCTTCTGAAACTGATGCAAACCACAGTTCTTCTAACATACAATGCTTTACAGTTAAGAGCGAGAAACATGTGAGATTCGTGAACGATGTAGCTTCCTTTGAGCGAAAAAGTGACTGAGTTTACCTTAAAAGGTGTCTTGCTTATAGGAAGACACAGAGCCTGGGATTTAACTCCGCTTCTGAAGAGAAACATACAGCACAGTTGTCATCCATGAAACACACTCTGCATTAGAGCAAGAAGCATGCTCTTGCTTTCTAGAGTCTCTAATAGTGCCAGAAACTTGAGGGTACTGAAAACAAAAGAACGGTGTTTCCTATACATACAGACCATTGCTAGTTCAACTCTGCTTCTGAAACTGATACAAACCACAAGTCATCTAACATCCAATGCTTTTGAGTTAAGAGAAAGAAACGTGTGTGCTTCGTAAATTATTTATATGCATTTGGGGTGAAAAGAGACTGAGTTTACCTGAAACGATGTCTTGCTTGTAGGAAGACACAGAGCCTGGAACTTAACTCCATTTCTGAAGGGAAACACACAGCACAGTTCTCATCCATGAAACACACTCTGCTTTAGAGCAAGAAGCACACTCTTGCTTTCTAAGAGTCTCTAATACAGCAAAAAACATGACTGTGGTCAGTACAATATAAAGGTGTTTCCTACACATACGGACCATATCTAGGTCAAATCTTCTCTGAAACTGATACAAACCACAGTTCCATTAACATGCAATGATTTCAAGTTAAGAGCGAGATACGTGTGAGCTTCGTGAACGATGTAGCTTCCTTTGAGCTGAAAAGTGACTGAGTTTACCTGAAAAGATGTCTTGCTTGTAGGAAGACACAGAGCCTGGGATTTACTCCATTTCTGAAGGGAAACATACAGCACAGTTCTCATCCATAAAACACTCTCTGCTTTAGAGCAAGAAGCACGCTCTTGCTTTCTAAGAGTCTCTAATACAGCAGGAAACGTGACTGTGGTCAGAACAAAATAATGGTGTTTCCTACACATACGGACCATATCTAGTCAACTCTTCTTCTGAAACTGATACAAACCACAGTTCCATTAACATGCAATGCTTTCCAGATAAGAGCGAGAAATATGTGAGCTTCGTTTACATAGCTTCCTTTGAGCAGAAAAGTGACTGAGTTTACCTGAAAAGTTGTCTTGCCTGTAGAAAAACACAGAGCCTGGGATTTAACTCCATTTCTGAAGGGAAAAACACAGCACAGTTCTCATCCATGAAACACACTCTTCTTTAGAGCAAGAAGCACGCTCTTGCTTTCTAGAGTCTATAATAGAGCCAGAAACTTGACACTGTGCTCAGAATAAAACAACTCTGTTTCCTACACACACGGACCATATCTAGTTCAACTCTGCTCCTGAAATTGATACAAACCACAGGTCCTCTAACATACAATGCTTTACAGTTAAGAGCAAGAAACGTGTGAGCTACGTGAATGATGTAGCTTTGTTTGAGCTAAAATGTGACTGAGTTTTCGTGAAACGAAATCTTGCTTGTAGGAAGATACAGAGCCTGTGATTTAACTCTATTTCTGAAGGGAAACACACAGCACTGTTCTCACGATGAAACACACTCTGCGTATAGGAGAAGCACGCTCTTGCTTTCTAGAGTCTATAATAGAGCAGGAAATGTGAGTGGGCTCAACACAAACGAACGGTGTTTCCTAAACATACGGACCATTGCTAGTTCAACTCTGCTTCTGAAACTGATACAAACCACAAGTCATCTAACATCCAATGCTTTTCATTAAAGAGCGAGAAATGTGTGTTCTTCGTAAACGATTTATATTCATTTGAGCTGAAAAGTGACAGCGTTTACCTGAAATGATGTCTTGCTTGTAGGAAGAAACAGAGCCTGGAATTTAACTCCATTTCTGAAGGGAAACACACAGCGCAGTTCTCATCCATGAAAAACTCTGCTTTAGAGCAAGAAGCATGCTCTTCCTTTCTAAGATTCTCTAATACAGCAGGAAACGTGACTGTGGTCAGAACAAAATAATGGTGTTTCCTACACATACGGACCATATCTATGTCAACTCTTCTTCTCAAACTGATACAAACCACAGTTCCTCTAACATACATTGCTTTACAGTTAAGAGCGAGAAACATGTGAGCTTCGTGAACGATGTAGCTTCCTTTGACCTGAAAAGTGACTGAGTTTACCTGAAAAGATGTCTTGCTTTTAGGAAGACACAGAGCCTGGGATTTAACTCCATTTCTGAAGGGAAACACACAGCACAGTTCTCATCCATGAAGCACACTCTGCTTTAGAGCAAGAAGCACGCTCTTGCTTTCCAGAGTCTCTTATAGAGCCAGAAACTTGAGGGTACTCAGAACAAAAGAACGGTGTTTCCTACACATACGGACCATTGCTAGTTCAACTCTGCTTCTGAAACCGATACAAACCACACGTCCTCTAACATCCAATGCTTTACAGTTAAGAGCAAGAAACGTGTGAGCTACGTGAACGATGTTGCTTTGTTTGAGCTGAAAGGTGACTGAGTTTACGTGAAACTAAGTCTTGCTTGTAGGAAGACAGAGAGCGTGCGATTTAACTCCATCTGAAGGGAAACACACAGCACAGTTCTCATCCATGAGACACACTCTTATTTAGAGCAAGAAGCACGCTCTTGCTTTCTAAGAGTCTCTAATACAGCAGGAAACCTGACTGTGGACAGAACAAAATAACGGTGTTTCCTACACATATGGACCTTATCTAGTCAATCTTCTTCTGAAACTGATACAAACCACAGTTCCATTAACATGCAATGCTTTCCAGATAAGAGCAAGAAACGTGTGAGCTTCGTTTACGATGTAGATTCCTTTGAGTAGAAAAGTTACTGAGTTTACCTGAAAAGATGTCTTGCTTGTAGAAAGACACAGAGCCTGGGATTTAACTCCATTTCTGAAGGGAAAAACACAGCACAGTTCTCATCCATGAAACACACTCTGCCTTAGGTCAAGAAGCACGTTCTTGCTTTCTAGAGTCTACAATAGAGCCAGAAACATGAAAGTATGGTCAGAATAAAAGAACTGTGTTTCCTACACACACGGACCATATCTAGTTCAACTCTGCTCCTGAAATTGATACAAACCACAGGTCCTCTAACATCCAATGATTTCCAGTTAAGAGCGAGAAAAGTGTGAGCTTCATGAACGATGTAGCTTCCTTTGAGCTGAATAGTGACTGAGTTTACCTGAAAAAATGTCTTGCTTGTAGGAAGAAACAGAGCCTGGGATTTAACTCCATTTCTGAAGGGAAACACACAGCACAGTTCTCATCCATGAAACACACTCTGCTTTAGAGCAAGAAGCACGCTCTTGCTTTCTAAGTGTCTCTAGTACAGCAGGAAACGTGACTGTGGTCAGAACAAAATAACAGTGTTTCCTACACATACAGACAATATCTAGGTCAACTCTTCTCCTGAAACTGATGCAAACCACAGTTCTTCTAACATACAATGCTTTACAGTTAAGAGCGAGAAACATGTGAGATTCGTGAACGATGTAGCTTCCTTTGAGCGAAAAAGTGACTGAGTTTACCTTAAAAGGTGTCTTGCTTATAGGAAGACACAGAGCCTGGGATTTAACTCCGCTTCTGAAGAGAAACATACAGCACAGTTGTCATCCATGAAACACACTCTGCATTAGAGCAAGAAGCATGCTCTTGCTTTCTAGAGTCTCTAATAGTGCCAGAAACTTGAGGGTACTGAAAACAAAAGAACGGTGTTTCCTATACATACAGACCATTGCTAGTTCAACTCTGCTTCTGAAACTGATACAAACCACAAGTCATCTAACATCCAATGCTTTTGAGTTAAGAGAAAGAAACGTGTGTGCTTCGTAAATTATTTATATGCATTTGGGGTGAAAAGAGACTGAGTTTACCTGAAACGATGTCTTGCTTGTAGGAAGACACAGAGCCTGGAACTTAACTCCATTTCTGAAGGGAAACACACAGCACAGTTCTCATCCATGAAACACACTCTGCTTTAGAGCAAGAAGCACACTCTTGCTTTCTAAGAGTCTCTAATACAGCAAAAAACATGACTGTGGTCAGTACAATATAAAGGTGTTTCCTACACATACGGACCATATCTAGGTCAAATCTTCTCTGAAACTGATACAAACCACAGTTCCATTAACATGCAATGATTTCAAGTTAAGAGCGAGATACGTGTGAGCTTCGTGAACGATGTAGCTTCCTTTGAGCTGAAAAGTGACTGAGTTTACCTGAAAAGATGTCTTGCTTGTAGGAAGACACAGAGCCTGGGATTTACTCCATTTCTGAAGGGAAACACACAGCACAGTTCTCATCCATAAAACACTCTCTGCTTTAGAGCAAGAAGCACGCTCTTGCTTTCTAAGAGTCTCTAATACAGCAGGAAACGTGACTGTGGTCAGAACAAAATAATGGTGTTTCCTACACATACGGACCATATCTAGTCAACTCTTCTTCTGAAACTGATACAAACCACAGTTCCATTAACATGCAATGCTTTCCAGATAAGAGCGAGAAATATGTGAGCTTCGTTTACATAGCTTCCTTTGAGCAGAAAAGTGACTGAGTTTACCTGAAAAGTTGTCTTGCCTGTAGAAAAACACAGAGCCTGGGATTTAACTCCATTTCTGAAGGGAAAAACACAGCACAGTTCTCATCCATGAAACACACTCTTCTTTAGAGCAAGAAGCACGCTCTTGCTTTCTAGAGTCTATAATAGAGCCAGAAACTTGACACTGTGCTCAGAATAAAACAACTCTGTTTCCTACACACACGGACCATATCTAGTTCAACTCTGCTCCTGAAATTGATACAAACCACAGGTCCTCTAACATACAATGCTTTACAGTTAAGAGCAAGAAACGTGTGAGCTACGTGAATGATGTAGCTTTGTTTGAGCTAAAATGTGACTGAGTTTTCGTGAAACGAAATCTTGCTTGTAGGAAGATACAGAGCCTGTGATTTAACTCTATTTCTGAAGGGAAACACACAGCACTGTTCTCACGATGAAACACACTCGGCGTATAGGAGAAGCACGCTCTTGCTTTCTAGAGTCTATAATAGAGCAGGAAATGTGAGTGGGCTCAATACAAACGAACGGTGTTTCCTAAACATACGGACCATTGCTAGTTCAACTCTGCTTCTGAAACTGATACAAACCACAAGTCATCTAACATCCAATGCTTTTCATTAAAGAGCGAGAAATGTGTGTTCTTCGTAAACGATTTATATTCATTTGAGCTGAAAAGTGACAGCGTTTACCTGAAATGATGTCTTGCTTGTAGGAAGAAACAGAGCCTGGAATTTAACTCCATTTCTGAAGGGAAACACACAGCACAGTTCTCATCCATGAAAAACTCTGCTTTAGAGCAAGAAGCATGCTCTTCCTTTCTAAGATTCTCTAATACAGCAGGAAACGTGACTGTGGTCAGAACAAAATAATGGTGTTTCCTACACATACGGACCATATCTATGTCAACTCTTCTTCTCAAACTGATACAAACCACAGTTCCTCTAACATACATTGCTTTACAGTTAAGAGCGAGAAACATGTGAGCTTCGTGAACGATGTAGCTTCCTTTGACCTGAAAAGTGACTGAGTTTACCTGAAAAGATGTCTTGCTTTTAGGAAGACACAGAGCCTGGGATTTAACTCCATTTCTGAAGGGAAACACACAGCACAGTTCTCATCCATGAAGCACACTCTGCTTTAGAGCAAGAAGCACGCTCTTGCTTTCCAGAGTCTCTTATAGAGCCAGAAACTTGAGGGTACTCAGAACAAAAGAACGGTGTTTCCTACACATACGGACCATTGCTAGTTCAACTCTGCTTCTGAAACCGATACAAACCACACATCCTCTAACATCCAATGCTTTACAGTTAAGAGCAAGAAACGTGTGAGCTACGTGAACGATGTTGCTTTGTTTGAGCTGAAAGGTGACTGAGTTTACGTGAAACTAAGTCTTGCTTGTAGGAAGACAGAGAGCGTGCGATTTAACTCCATCTGAAGGGAAACACACAGCACAGTTCTCATCCATGAGACACACTCTTATTTAGAGCAAGAAGCACGCTCTTGCTTTCTAAGAGTCTCTAATACAGCAGGAAACCTGACTGTGGACAGAACAAAATAACGGTGTTTCCTACACATACGGACCTTATCTAGTCAATCTTCTTCTGAAACTGATACAAACCACAGTTCCATTAACATGCAATGCTTTCCAGATAAGAGCAAGAAACGTGTGAGCTTCGTTTACGATGTAGATTCCTTTGAGTAGAAAAGTTACTGAGTTTACCTGAAAAGATGTCTTGCTTGTAGAAAGACACAGAGCCTGGGATTTAACTCCATTTCTGAAGGGAAAAACACAGCACAGTTCTCATCCATGAAACACACTCTGCCTTAGGTCAAGAAGCACGTTCTTGCTTTCTAGAGTCTACAATAGAGCCAGAAACATGAAAGTATGGTCAGAATAAAAGAACTGTGTTTCCTACACACACGGACCATATCTAGTTCAACTCTGCTCCTGAAATTGATACAAACCACAGGTCCTCTAACATCCAATGATTTCCAGTTAAGAGCGAGAAAAGTGTGAGCTTCATGAACGATGTAGCTTCCTTTGAGCTGAATAGTGACTGAGTTTACCTGAAAAAATGTCTTGCTTGTAGGAAGAAACAGAGCCTGGGATTTAACTCCATTTCTGAAGGGAAACACACAGCACAGTTCTCATCCATGAAACACACTCTGCTTTAGAGCAAGAAGCACGCTCTTGCTTTCTAAGTGTCTCTAGTACAGCAGGAAACGTGACTGTGGTCAGAACAAAATAACAGTGTTTCCTACACATACAGACAATATCTAGGTCAACTCTTCTTCTGAAACTGATGCAAACCACAGTTCTTCTAACATACAATGCTTTACAGTTAAGAGCGAGAAACATGTGAGATTCGTGAACGATGTAGCTTCCTTTGAGCGAAAAAGTGACTGAGTTTACCTTAAAAGGTGTCTTGCTTATAGGAAGACACAGAGCCTGGGATTTAACTCCGCTTCTGAAGAGAAACATACAGCACAGTTGTCATCCATGAAACACACTCTGCATTAGAGCAAGAAGCATGCTCTTGCTTTCTAGAGTCTCTAATAGTGCCAGAAACTTGAGGGTACTGAAAACAAAAGAACGGTGTTTCCTATACATACAGACCATTGCTAGTTCAACTCTGCTTCTGAAACTGATACAAACCACAAGTCATCTAACATCCAATGCTTTTGAGTTAAGAGAAAGAAACGTGTGTGCTTCGTAAATTATTTATATGCATTTGGGGTGAAAAGAGACTGAGTTTACCTGAAACGATGTCTTGCTTGTAGGAAGACACAGAGCCTGGAACTTAACTCCATTTCTGAAGGGAAACACACAGCACAGTTCTCATCCATGAAACACACTCTGCTTTAGAGCAAGAAGCACACTCTTGCTTTCTAAGAGTCTCTAATACAGCAAAAAACATGACTGTGGTCAGTACAATATAAAGGTGTTTCCTACACATACGGACCATATCTAGGTCAAATCTTCTCTGAAACTGATACAAACCACAGTTCCATTAACATGCAATGATTTCAAGTTAAGAGCGAGATACGTGTGAGCTTCGTGAACGATGTAGCTTCCTTTGAGCTGAAAAGTGACTGAGTTTACCTGAAAAGATGTCTTGCTTGTAGGAAGACACAGAGCCTGGGATTTACTCCATTTCTGAAGGGAAACATACAGCACAGTTCTCATCCATAAAACACTCTCTGCTTTAGAGCAAGAAGCACGCTCTTGCTTTCTAAGAGTCTCTAATACAGCAGGAAACGTGACTGTGGTCAGAACAAAATAATGGTGTTTCCTACACATACGGACCATATCTAGTCAACTCTTCTTCTGAAACTGATACAAACCACAGTTCCATTAACATGCAATGCTTTCCAGATAAGAGCGAGAAATATGTGAGCTTCGTTTACATAGCTTCCTTTGAGCAGAAAAGTGACTGAGTTTACCTGAAAAGTTGTCTTGCCTGTAGAAAAACACAGAGCCTGGGATTTAACTCCATTTCTGAAGGGAAAAACACAGCACAGTTCTCATCCATGAAACACACTCTTCTTTAGAGCAAGAAGCACGCTCTTGCTTTCTAGAGTCTATAATAGAGCCAGAAACTTGACACTGTGCTCAGAATAAAACAACTCTGTTTCCTACACACACGGACCATATCTAGTTCAACTCTGCTCCTGAAATTGATACAAACCACAGGTCCTCTAACATACAATGCTTTACAGTTAAGAGCAAGAAACGTGTGAGCTACGTGAATGATGTAGCTTTGTTTGAGCTAAAATGTGACTGAGTTTTCGTGAAACGAAATCTTGCTTGTAGGAAGATACAGAGCCTGTGATTTAACTCTATTTCTGAAGGGAAACACACAGCACTGTTCTCACGATGAAACACACTCTGCGTATAGGAGAAGCACGCTCTTGCTTTCTAGAGTCTATAATAGAGCAGGAAATGTGAGTGGGCTCAACACAAACGAACGGTGTTTCCTAAACATACGGACCATTGCTAGTTCAACTCTGCTTCTGAAACTGATACAAACCACAAGTCATCTAACATCCAATGCTTTTCATTAAAGAGCGAGAAATGTGTGTTCTTCGTAAACGATTTATATTCATTTGAGCTGAAAAGTGACAGCGTTTACCTGAAATGATGTCTTGCTTGTAGGAAGAAACAGAGCCTGGAATTTAACTCCATTTCTGAAGGGAAACACACAGCACAGTTCTCATCCATGAAAAACTCTGCTTTAGAGCAAGAAGCATGCTCTTCCTTTCTAAGATTCTCTAATACAGCAGGAAACGTGACTGTGGTCAGAACAAAATAATGGTGTTTCCTACACATACGGACCATATCTATGTCAACTCTTCTTCTCAAACTGATACAAACCACAGTTCCTCTAACATACATTGCTTTACAGTTAAGAGCGAGAAACATGTGAGCTTCGTGAACGATGTAGCTTCCTTTGACCTGAAAAGTGACTGAGTTTACCTGAAAAGATGTCTTGCTTTTAGGAAGACACAGAGCCTGGGATTTAACTCCATTTCTGAAGGGAAACACACAGCACAGTTCTCATCCATGAAGCACACTCTGCTTTAGAGCAAGAAGCACGCTCTTGCTTTCCAGAGTCTCTTATAGAGCCAGAAACTTGAGGGTACTCAGAACAAAAGAACGGTGTTTCCTACACATACGGACCATTGCTAGTTCAACTCTGCTTCTGAAACCGATACAAACCACACGTCCTCTAACATCCAATGCTTTACAGTTAAGAGCAAGAAACGTGTGAGCTACGTGAACGATGTTGCTTTGTTTGAGCTGAAAGGTGACTGAGTTTACGTGAAACTAAGTCTTGCTTGTAGGAAGACAGAGAGCGTGCGATTTAACTCCATCTGAAGGGAAACACACAGCACAGTTCTCATCCATGAGACACACTCTTATTTAGAGCAAGAAGCACGCTCTTGCTTTCTAAGAGTCTCTAATACAGCAGGAAACCTGACTGTGGACAGAACAAAATAACGGTGTTTCCTACACATACGGACCTTATCTAGTCAATCTTCTTCTGAAACTGATACAAACCACAGTTCCATTAACATGCAATGCTTTCCAGATAAGAGCAAGAAACGTGTGAGCTTCGTTTACGATGTAGATTCCTTTGAGTAGAAAAGTTACTGAGTTTACCTGAAAAGATGTCTTGCTTGTAGAAAGACACAGAGCCTGGGATTTAACTCCATTTCTGAAGGGAAAAACACAGCACAGTTCTCATCCATGAAACACACTCTGCCTTAGGTCAAGAAGCACGTTCTTGCTTTCTAGAGTCTACAATAGAGCCAGAAACATGAAAGTATGGTCAGAATAAAAGAACTGTGTTTCCTACACACACGGACCATATCTAGTTCAACTCTGCTCCTGAAATTGATACAAACCACAGGTCCTCTAACATCCAATGATTTCCAGTTAAGAGCGAGAAAAGTGTGAGCTTCATGAACGATGTAGCTTCCTTTGAGCTGAATAGTGACTGAGTTTACCTGAAAAAATGTCTTGCTTGTAGGAAGAAACAGAGCCTGGGATTTAACTCCATTTCTGAAGGGAAACACACAGCACAGTTCTCATCCATGAAACACACTCTGCTTTAGAGCAAGAAGCACGCTCTTGCTTTCTAAGTGTCTCTAGTACAGCAGGAAACGTGACTGTGGTCAGAACAAAATAACAGTGTTTCCTACACATACAGACAATATCTAGGTCAACTCTTCTCCTGAAACTGATGCAAACCACAGTTCTTCTAACATACAATGCTTTACAGTTAAGAGCGAGAAACATGTGAGATTCGTGAACGATGTAGCTTCCTTTGAGCGAAAAAGTGACTGAGTTTACCTTAAAAGGTGTCTTGCTTATAGGAAGACACAGAGCCTGGGATTTAACTCCGCTTCTGAAGAGAAACATACAGCACAGTTGTCATCCATGAAACACACTCTGCATTAGAGCAAGAAGCATGCTCTTGCTTTCTAGAGTCTCTAATAGTGCCAGAAACTTGAGGGTACTGAAAACAAAAGAACGGTGTTTCCTATACATACAGACCATTGCTAGTTCAACTCTGCTTCTGAAACTGATACAAACCACAAGTCATCTAACATCCAATGCTTTTGAGTTAAGAGAAAGAAACGTGTGTGCTTCGTAAATTATTTATATGCATTTGGGGTGAAAAGAGACTGAGTTTACCTGAAACGATGTCTTGCTTGTAGGAAGACACAGAGCCTGGAACTTAACTCCATTTCTGAAGGGAAACACACAGCACAGTTCTCATCCATGAAACACACTCTGCTTTAGAGCAAGAAGCACACTCTTGCTTTCTAAGAGTCTCTAATACAGCAAAAAACATGACTGTGGTCAGTACAATATAAAGGTGTTTCCTACACATACGGACCATATCTAGGTCAAATCTTCTCTGAAACTGATACAAACCACAGTTCCATTAACATGCAATGATTTCAAGTTAAGAGCGAGATACGTGTGAGCTTCGTGAACGATGTAGCTTCCTTTGAGCTGAAAAGTGACTGAGTTTACCTGAAAAGATGTCTTGCTTGTAGGAAGACACAGAGCCTGGGATTTACTCCATTTCTGAAGGGAAACACACAGCACAGTTCTCATCCATAAAACACTCTCTGCTTTAGAGCAAGAAGCACGCTCTTGCTTTCTAAGAGTCTCTAATACAGCAGGAAACGTGACTGTGGTCAGAACAAAATAATGGTGTTTCCTACACATACGGACCATATCTAGTCAACTCTTCTTCTGAAACTGATACAAACCACAGTTCCATTAACATGCAATGCTTTCCAGATAAGAGCGAGAAATATGTGAGCTTCGTTTACATAGCTTCCTTTGAGCAGAAAAGTGACTGAGTTTACCTGAAAAGTTGTCTTGCCTGTAGAAAAACACAGAGCCTGGGATTTAACTCCATTTCTGAAGGGAAAAACACAGCACAGTTCTCATCCATGAAACACACTCTTCTTTAGAGCAAGAAGCACGCTCTTGCTTTCTAGAGTCTATAATAGAGCCAGAAACTTGACACTGTGCTCAGAATAAAACAACTCTGTTTCCTACACACACGGACCATATCTAGTTCAACTCTGCTCCTGAAATTGATACAAACCACAGGTCCTCTAACATACAATGCTTTACAGTTAAGAGCAAGAAACGTGTGAGCTACGTGAATGATGTAGCTTTGTTTGAGCTAAAATGTGACTGAGTTTTCGTGAAACGAAATCTTGCTTGTAGGAAGATACAGAGCCTGTGATTTAACTCTATTTCTGAAGGGAAACACACAGCACTGTTCTCACGATGAAACACACTCTGCGTATAGGAGAAGCACGCTCTTGCTTTCTAGAGTCTATAATAGAGCAGGAAATGTGAGTGGGCTCAACACAAACGAACGGTGTTTCCTAAACATACGGACCATTGCTAGTTCAACTCTGCTTCTGAAACTGATACAAACCACAAGTCATCTAACATCCAATGCTTTTCATTAAAGAGCGAGAAATGTGTGTTCTTCGTAAACGATTTATATTCATTTGAGCTGAAAAGTGACAGCGTTTACCTGAAATGATGTCTTGCTTGTAGGAAGAAACAGAGCCTGGAATTTAACTCCATTTCTGAAGGGAAACACACAGCACAGTTCTCATCCATGAAAAACTCTGCTTTAGAGCAAGAAGCATGCTCTTCCTTTCTAAGATTCTCTAATACAGCAGGAAACGTGACTGTGGTCAGAACAAAATAATGGTGTTTCCTACACATACGGACCATATCTATGTCAACTCTTCTTCTCAAACTGATACAAACCACAGTTCCTCTAACATACATTGCTTTACAGTTAAGAGCGAGAAACATGTGAGCTTCGTGAACGATGTAGCTTCCTTTGACCTGAAAAGTGACTGAGTTTACCTGAAAAGATGTCTTGCTTTTAGGAAGACACAGAGCCTGGGATTTAACTCCATTTCTGAAGGGAAACACACAGCACAGTTCTCATCCATGAAGCACACTCTGCTTTAGAGCAAGAAGCACGCTCTTGCTTTCCAGAGTCTCTTATAGAGCCAGAAACTTGAGGGTACTCAGAACAAAAGAACGGTGTTTCCTACACATACGGACCATTGCTAGTTCAACTCTGCTTCTGAAACCGATACAAACCACACGTCCTCTAACATCCAATGCTTTACAGTTAAGAGCAAGAAACGTGTGAGCTACGTGAACGATGTTGCTTTGTTTGAGCTGAAAGGTGACTGAGTTTACGTGAAACTAAGTCTTGCTTGTAGGAAGACAGAGAGCGTGCGATTTAACTCCATCTGAAGGGAAACACACAGCACAGTTCTCATCCATGAGACACACTCTTATTTAGAGCAAGAAGCACGCTCTTGCTTTCTAAGAGTCTCTAATACAGCAGGAAACCTGACTGTGGACAGAACAAAATAACGGTGTTTCCTACACATACGGACCTTATCTAGTCAATCTTCTTCTGAAACTGATACAAACCACAGTTCCATTAACATGCAATGCTTTCCAGATAAGAGCAAGAAACGTGTGAGCTTCGTTTACGATGTAGATTCCTTTGAGTAGAAAAGTTACTGAGTTTACCTGAAAAGATGTCTTGCTTGTAGAAAGACACAGAGCCTGGGATTTAACTCCATTTCTGAAGGGAAAAACACAGCACAGTTCTCATCCATGAAACACACTCTGCCTTAGGTCAAGAAGCACGTTCTTGCTTTCTAGAGTCTACAATAGAGCCAGAAACATGAAAGTATGGTCAGAATAAAAGAACTGTGTTTCCTACACACACGGACCATATCTAGTTCAACTCTGCTCCTGAAATTGATACAAACCACAGGTCCTCTAACATCCAATGATTTCCAGTTAAGAGCGAGAAAAGTGTGAGCTTCATGAACGATGTAGCTTCCTTTGAGCTGAATAGTGACTGAGTTTACCTGAAAAAATGTCTTGCTTGTAGGAAGAAACAGAGCCTGGGATTTAACTCCATTTCTGAAGGGAAACACACAGCACAGTTCTCATCCATGAAACACACTCTGCTTTAGAGCAAGAAGCACGCTCTTGCTTTCTAAGTGTCTCTAGTACAGCAGGAAACGTGACTGTGGTCAGAACAAAATAACAGTGTTTCCTACACATACAGACAATATCTAGGTCAACTCTTCTTCTGAAACTGATGCAAACCACAGTTCTTCTAACATACAATGCTTTACAGTTAAGAGCGAGAAACATGTGAGATTCGTGAACGATGTAGCTTCCTTTGAGCGAAAAAGTGACTGAGTTTACCTTAAAAGGTGTCTTGCTTATAGGAAGACACAGAGCCTGGGATTTAACTCCGCTTCTGAAGAGAAACATACAGCACAGTTGTCATCCATGAAACACACTCTGCATTAGAGCAAGAAGCATGCTCTTGCTTTCTAGAGTCTCTAATAGTGCCAGAAACTTGAGGGTACTGAAAACAAAAGAACGGTGTTTCCTATACATACAGACCATTGCTAGTTCAACTCTGCTTCTGAAACTGATACAAACCACAAGTCATCTAACATCCAATGCTTTTGAGTTAAGAGAAAGAAACGTGTGTGCTTCGTAAATTATTTATATGCATTTGGGGTGAAAAGAGACTGAGTTTACCTGAAACGATGTCTTGCTTGTAGGAAGACACAGAGCCTGGAACTTAACTCCATTTCTGAAGGGAAACACACAGCACAGTTCTCATCCATGAAACACACTCTGCTTTAGAGCAAGAAGCACACTCTTGCTTTCTAAGAGTCTCTAATACAGCAAAAAACATGACTGTGGTCAGTACAATATAAAGGTGTTTCCTACACATACGGACCATATCTAGGTCAAATCTTCTCTGAAACTGATACAAACCACAGTTCCATTAACATGCAATGATTTCAAGTTAAGAGCGAGATACGTGTGAGCTTCGTGAACGATGTAGCTTCCTTTGAGCTGAAAAGTGACTGAGTTTACCTGAAAAGATGTCTTGCTTGTAGGAAGACACAGAGCCTGGGATCTACTCCATTTCTGAAGGGAAACACACAGCACAGTTCTCATCCATAAAACACTCTCTGCTTTAGAGCAAGAAGCACGCTCTTGCTTTCTAAGAGTCTCTAATACAGCAGGAAACGTGACTGTGGTCAGAACAAAATAATGGTGTTTCCTACACATACGGACCATATCTAGTCAACTCTTCTTCTGAAACTGATACAAACCACAGTTCCATTAACATGCAATGCTTTCCAGATAAGAGCGAGAAATATGTGAGCTTCGTTTACATAGCTTCCTTTGAGCAGAAAAGTGACTGAGTTTACCTGAAAAGTTGTCTTGCCTGTAGAAAAACACAGAGCCTGGGATTTAACTCCATTTCTGAAGGGAAAAACACAGCACAGTTCTCATCCATGAAACACACTCTTCTTTAGAGCAAGAAGCACGCTCTTGCTTTCTAGAGTCTATAATAGAGCCAGAAACTTGACACTGTGCTCAGAATAAAACAACTCTGTTTCCTACACACACGGACCATATCTAGTTCAACTCTGCTCCTGAAATTGATACAAACCACAGGTCCTCTAACATACAATGCTTTACAGTTAAGAGCAAGAAACGTGTGAGCTACGTGAATGATGTAGCTTTGTTTGAGCTAAAATGTGACTGAGTTTTCGTGAAACGAAATCTTGCTTGTAGGAAGATACAGAGCCTGTGATTTAACTCTTTTTCTGAAGGGAAACACACAGCACTGTTCTCACGATGAAACACACTCTGCGTATAGGAGAAGCACGCTCTTGCTTTCTAGAGTCTATAATAGAGCAGGAAATGTGAGTGGGCTCAATACAAACGAACGGTGTTTCCTAAACATACGGACCATTGCTAGTTCAACTCTGCTTCTGAAACTGATACAAACCACAAGTCATCTAACATCCAATGCTTTTCATTAAAGAGCGAGAAATGTGTGTTCTTCGTAAACGATTTATATTCATTTGAGCTGAAAAGTGACAGCGTTTACCTGAAATGATGTCTTGCTTGTAGGAAGAAACAGAGCCTGGAATTTAACTCCATTTCTGAAGGGAAACACACAGCACAGTTCTCATCCATGAAAAACTCTGCTTTAGAGCAAGAAGCATGCTCTTCCTTTCTAAGATTCTCTAATACAGCAGGAAACGTGACTGTGGTCAGAACAAAATAATGGTGTTTCCTACACATACGGACCATATCTATGTCAACTCTTCTTCTCAAACTGATACAAACCACAGTTCCTCTAACATACATTGCTTTACAGTTAAGAGCGAGAAACATGTGAGCTTCGTGAACGATGTAGCTTCCTTTGACCTGAAAAGTGACTGAGTTTACCTGAAAAGATGTCTTGCTTTTAGGAAGACACAGAGCCTGGGATTTAACTCCATTTCTGAAGGGAAACACACAGCACAGTTCTCATCCATGAAGCACACTCTGCTTTAGAGCAAGAAGCACGCTCTTGCTTTCCAGAGTCTCTTATAGAGCCAGAAACTTGAGGGTACTCAGAACAAAAGAACGGTGTTTCCTACACATACGGACCATTGCTAGTTCAACTCTGCTTCTGAAACCGATACAAACCACACATCCTCTAACATCCAATGCTTTACAGTTAAGAGCAAGAAACGTGTGAGCTACGTGAACGATGTTGCTTTGTTTGAGCTGAAAGGTGACTGAGTTTACGTGAAACTAAGTCTTGCTTGTAGGAAGACAGAGAGCGTGCGATTTAACTCCATCTGAAGGGAAACACACAGCACAGTTCTCATCCATGAGACACACTCTTATTTAGAGCAAGAAGCACGCTCTTGCTTTCTAAGAGTCTCTAATACAGCAGGAAACCTGACTGTGGACAGAACAAAATAACGGTGTTTCCTACACATACGGACCTTATCTAGTCAATCTTCTTCTGAAACTGATACAAACCACAGTTCCATTAACATGCAATGCTTTCCAGATAAGAGCAAGAAACGTGTGAGCTTCGTTTACGATGTAGATTCCTTTGAGTAGAAAAGTTACTGAGTTTACCTGAAAAGATGTCTTGCTTGTAGAAAGACACAGAGCCTGGGATTTAACTCCATTTCTGAAGGGAAAAACACAGCACAGTTCTCATCCATGAAACACACTCTGCCTTAGGTCAAGAAGCACGTTCTTGCTTTCTAGAGTCTACAATAGAGCCAGAAACATGAAAGTATGGTCAGAATAAAAGAACTGTGTTTCCTACACACACGGACCATATCTAGTTCAACTCTGCTCCTGAAATTGATACAAACCACAGGTCCTCTAACATCCAATGATTTCCAGTTAAGAGCGAGAAAAGTGTGAGCTTCATGAACGATGTAGCTTCCTTTGAGCTGAATAGTGACTGAGTTTACCTGAAAAAATGTCTTGCTTGTAGGAAGAAACAGAGCCTGGGATTTAACTCCATTTCTGAAGGGAAACACACAGCACAGTTCTCATCCATGAAACACACTCTGCTTTAGAGCAAGAAGCACGCTCTTGCTTTCTAAGTGTCTCTAGTACAGCAGGAAACGTGACTGTGGTCAGAACAAAATAACAGTGTTTCCTACACATACAGACAATATCTAGGTCAACTCTTCTTCTGAAACTGATGCAAACCACAGTTCTTCTAACATACAATGCTTTACAGTTAAGAGCGAGAAACATGTGAGATTCGTGAACGATGTAGCTTCCTTTGAGCGAAAAAGTGACTGAGTTTACCTTAAAAGGTGTCTTGCTTATAGGAAGACACAGAGCCTGGGATTTAACTCCGCTTCTGAAGAGAAACATACAGCACAGTTGTCATCCATGAAACACACTCTGCATTAGAGCAAGAAGCATGCTCTTGCTTTCTAGAGTCTCTAATAGTGCCAGAAACTTGAGGGTACTGAAAACAAAAGAACGGTGTTTCCTATACATACAGACCATTGCTAGTTCAACTCTGCTTCTGAAACTGATACAAACCACAAGTCATCTAACATCCAATGCTTTTGAGTTAAGAGAAAGAAACGTGTGTGCTTCGTAAATTATTTATATGCATTTGGGGTGAAAAGAGACTGAGTTTACCTGAAACGATGTCTTGCTTGTAGGAAGACACAGAGCCTGGAACTTAACTCCATTTCTGAAGGGAAACACACAGCACAGTTCTCATCCATGAAACACACTCTGCTTTAGAGCAAGAAGCACACTCTTGCTTTCTAAGAGTCTCTAATACAGCAAAAAACATGACTGTGGTCAGTACAATATAAAGGTGTTTCCTACACATACGGACCATATCTAGGTCAAATCTTCTCTGAAACTGATACAAACCACAGTTCCATTAACATGCAATGATTTCAAGTTAAGAGCGAGATACGTGTGAGCTTCGTGAACGATGTAGCTTCCTTTGAGCTGAAAAGTGACTGAGTTTACCTGAAAAGATGTCTTGCTTGTAGGAAGACACAGAGCCTGGGATTTACTCCATTTCTGAAGGGAAACATACAGCACAGTTCTCATCCATAAAACACTCTCTGCTTTAGAGCAAGAAGCACGCTCTTGCTTTCTAAGAGTCTCTAATACAGCAGGAAACGTGACTGTGGTCAGAACAAAATAATGGTGTTTCCTACACATACGGACCATATCTAGTCAACTCTTCTTCTGAAACTGATACAAACCACAGTTCCATTAACATGCAATGCTTTCCAGATAAGAGCGAGAAATATGTGAGCTTCGTTTACATAGCTTCCTTTGAGCAGAAAAGTGACTGAGTTTACCTGAAAAGTTGTCTTGCCTGTAGAAAAACACAGAGCCTGGGATTTAACTCCATTTCTGAAGGGAAAAACACAGCACAGTTCTCATCCATGAAACACACTCTTCTTTAGAGCAAGAAGCACGCTCTTGCTTTCTAGAGTCTATAATAGAGCCAGAAACTTGACACTGTGCTCAGAATAAAACAACTCTGTTTCCTACACACACGGACCATATCTAGTTCAACTCTGCTCCTGAAATTGATACAAACCACAGGTCCTCTAACATACAATGCTTTACAGTTAAGAGCAAGAAACGTGTGAGCTACGTGAATGATGTAGCTTTGTTTGAGCTAAAATGTGACTGAGTTTTCGTGAAACGAAATCTTGCTTGTAGGAAGATACAGAGCCTGTGATTTAACTCTATTTCTGAAGGGAAACACACAGCACTGTTCTCACGATGAAACACACTCTGCGTATAGGAGAAGCACGCTCTTGCTTTCTAGAGTCTATAATAGAGCAGGAAATGTGAGTGGGCTCAACACAAACGAACGGTGTTTCCTAAACATACGGACCATTGCTAGTTCAACTCTGCTTCTGAAACTGATACAAACCACAAGTCATCTAACATCCAATGCTTTTCATTAAAGAGCGAGAAATGTGTGTTCTTCGTAAACGATTTATATTCATTTGAGCTGAAAAGTGACAGCGTTTACCTGAAATGATGTCTTGCTTGTAGGAAGAAACAGAGCCTGGAATTTAACTCCATTTCTGAAGGGAAACACACAGCACAGTTCTCATCCATGAAAAACTCTGCTTTAGAGCAAGAAGCATGCTCTTCCTTTCTAAGATTCTCTAATACAGCAGGAAACGTGACTGTGGTCAGAACAAAATAATGGTGTTTCCTACACATACGGACCATATCTATGTCAACTCTTCTTCTCAAACTGATACAAACCACAGTTCCTCTAACATACATTGCTTTACAGTTAAGAGCGAGAAACATGTGAGCTTCGTGAACGATGTAGCTTCCTTTGACCTGAAAAGTGACTGAGTTTACCTGAAAAGATGTCTTGCTTTTAGGAAGACACAGAGCCTGGGATTTAACTCCATTTCTGAAGGGAAACACACAGCACAGTTCTCATCCATGAAGCACACTCTGCTTTAGAGCAAGAAGCACGCTCTTGCTTTCCAGAGTCTCTTATAGAGCCAGAAACTTGAGGGTACTCAGAACAAAAGAACGGTGTTTCCTACACATACGGACCATTGCTAGTTCAACTCTGCTTCTGAAACCGATACAAACCACACGTCCTCTAACATCCAATGCTTTACAGTTAAGAGCAAGAAACGTGTGAGCTACGTGAACGATGTTGCTTTGTTTGAGCTGAAAGGTGACTGAGTTTACGTGAAACTAAGTCTTGCTTGTAGGAAGACAGAGAGCGTGCGATTTAACTCCATCTGAAGGGAAACACACAGCACAGTTCTCATCCATGAGACACACTCTTATTTAGAGCAAGAAGCACGCTCTTGCTTTCTAAGAGTCTCTAATACAGCAGGAAACCTGACTGTGGACAGAACAAAATAACGGTGTTTCCTACACATATGGACCTTATCTAGTCAATCTTCTTCTGAAACTGATACAAACCACAGTTCCATTAACATGCAATGCTTTCCAGATAAGAGCAAGAAACGTGTGAGCTTCGTTTACGATGTAGATTCCTTTGAGTAGAAAAGTTACTGAGTTTACCTGAAAAGATGTCTTGCTTGTAGAAAGACACAGAGCCTGGGATTTAACTCCATTTCTGAAGGGAAAAACACAGCACAGTTCTCATCCATGAAACACACTCTGCCTTAGGTCAAGAAGCACGTTCTTGCTTTCTAGAGTCTACAATAGAGCCAGAAACATGAAAGTATGGTCAGAATAAAAGAACTGTGTTTCCTACACACACGGACCATATCTAGTTCAACTCTGCTCCTGAAATTGATACAAACCACAGGTCCTCTAACATCCAATGATTTCCAGTTAAGAGCGAGAAAAGTGTGAGCTTCATGAACGATGTAGCTTCCTTTGAGCTGAATAGTGACTGAGTTTACCTGAAAAAATGTCTTGCTTGTAGGAAGAAACAGAGCCTGGGATTTAACTCCATTTCTGAAGGGAAACACACAGCACAGTTCTCATCCATGAAACACACTCTGCTTTAGAGCAAGAAGCACGCTCTTGCTTTCTAAGTGTCTCTAGTACAGCAGGAAACGTGACTGTGGTCAGAACAAAATAACAGTGTTTCC